>CAIGQZ010001256.1:922022-936071 GCA_903798205.1 Danio tinwini | reverse complement strand
ATATATATATATATATCTTAATATAAGTAAAGCTGTTATATATTGTATAAAATGTGTATTTAAAAATGTTTTATTGAGTTATGTTCACCAGAAATGTTATTTTACACATTAATTGAAAAGCCCCATAATAAAAACTCTAAGTAGTAAAATCTTGAGGGAACCCACAACAAATTATTTATCCGCATTTAGGTATTCTTCCTGCTCCAGTCTGTAGGCGTGATGGCTGAGAATAACTGTACAAACCAGTTCATTTGTGTCATTACTTGGAAAAGTATCAGATTTCACTTTGTCTCTCTTTGCCAAACGGTCCAAAAATAAACAAATAAATACACACATATGACACAAATCAAATGCTAGATGCATATTACAAAGGATTTGATGAAAGTCAGTGCTGTACAATAACTGACAATAGTCGATTCTTTGGGGAAGCTGTTGAAAATATGGCGACGGCATCCACTGTGTTTTCTTGGAAGTGAAAATTGTCCAGTTGTATGTTTTTACACACCTGCATTTGATCACACGCAGAGATTCGTGGACATTTAATGGGACCCAGGTGGCCCTAAAAGAAGCCACAGGCAGCGTTCATACAAGAACAAGACAAAGAACCAGCGAAAATGGTCTTACAATTAAACAGGTCAATGCAGAGGAACATCATTCAAGAGAGAGTGAAAAGTATTGAGCAATAAACATTCAAGAGTTTAAACCATTGGTCAAAAAAATTAAATAAACATAACTTGAGGTCTATAGCAGGGCATTGGAGACCTGTGAGTCTAGCTAGTTAGTTTATCAGCTTTTTTGTAGCCTGCAGTTTGAATAAGCCCGTTCTTGGCTTGAAGCCCGGGAATTGGAAACTGATAAAGGGAGAGTTCCTATTCTCCTCTCTATTGTGTGGGCATTGTATCCTACATTTCCCACATAAAACAGTACACTGAAACTCGTCAGACCTATTGTAAGATTCTGATCAATGCATTGGCTAAGCAAGTGTGTTCTTGTTTATCTAAAATAGTGAAATATTACAGGATGTAGCATTTATTACCAGTGAAACAATGACATTTATTTTGACAGGACAGGACAGCAGTATTTTTGTCTTCACACTTCTTGACCCCATGGGTGTGACGCAATGACAAACTATGAAGTGGATCTGCGTGTGCTCAAGGGAGGTCTGATTATTCATGCGCAGACACACAATATTTGGTTCGCACATCTGGTGAAACAAGACTATTCCGACTCCATGTGGGATATCCTTAAACATAATGAAAGGGATTATTGCTGTACACACACCTGTTCAATTCTCCTTGTTCCCAGTGCAGTCATGGGTTTGTATCACACCATTTCAGATCACACCCTTGTGGGCCTACACAATTACCCAGTCTCGGTTTAATTACTCTTTTATTTAAGCACATAAAGACATGTACGACTAGATTTTTTAAATGGATTGTACACACTTTGTATTTTAGTTGGACAAGCTGCACTTGAAACCTTTATAAAATACACTCCTGTGATTTGCAGGCTAAATAACAGTCATATAAATGAACAACAGTATATGAAAGCCTTTCGATTTTGCAATAGTTAATCATATTTTATACTTATAAACATTGAGTTTACTAGCCCCATATTAAATGATAAAAAACAGCCATTTACACTTGATACAGTATACTAATGTTGCAAATCCTTACCTTTCCTCACCTTCTCACCCTTGTGTGCGATATTAAAAAGAAATACTTGTAAAATACTTGGGTAATTTGACTTGATTAGTGTACTTAAATATAATTTGTACTTAATTACAATTTAAAACCGTTTAAAGAGTTTAGAAACACTATAACAATTTCTACCCCAGTCCTTACCTCAGTTAAACAGGCTAAAACATTAAGATAAACTTTGTATAACTGAATTAGTTTGTTGTTGAAATCTGATTAACTTAAAGTAAGTTAAAGCTACATAAAATGTTTGCTGTCCTGACTTGTACTTGTACAAATGTACTTTTTATTTTACAGATACCCAAAAATTAAAATGAAATGTTTTAGTTAAATGGCAGCATGGTGGCTCAGTGGTTAGCACTGTCAACTCACAGTAAAAAATTCACTGGTTCAAGTCCCGACTGGGCCAGTTGGCATTTCTCTCTGGATTTCCCCCGTGTGCTCCGGTTTTCCCCACAGTCTAAAGACATGCGGTATAAGTGAATGGAATAAACTAAATTGGCCGTAGTGTATGAATGTGTGTGGGTGTTTCACAGTACTGGGTTGTGGCTGGAAGGGCATCTAAACCTCTAAAAATGACCATGTCAACCTCTGAAATAGAGACTAAGCCAAAGGAAAATGAATGAATAAATAAATGCTTTAGTTAATATATTGCAAGTGTACCAGACTGCTTTAAGAATCATACTGTAAATATTCAATTCAATTCAATTAATGTTTATTTATATAGCACTTTTACAGTGTAAATTGTGCCAAAGCAGCTTAACATAGAAGTTATAGTAAAGTCCAGATATCAGAGTTGAAGTTCAGTTTAGTTTAGTTCAGTGTGGTTTAAATTTCACTGCTGAAAGTTCAAACACTGAAAAGTAAATCCATTGATGCGCAGCTCCACAAGTCCCAATCCAAGCAAGCCAGTGAAGACAGTGGCGAGGAAAAAAACTTCAGCAATTGACGAAAGTGAAAAGAAAAAAACCTTGAGAAAAACCATGCTCTGTTGGGCGTGACCATTTTTCCTCTGGCCAAACTTCCTGTGTGGAGCTGGAATATGACGGTAAAGGTTAAATTTTTTTTTTTTCAAAAATTCAATAATTTCAATTCATATCAATTGAACAAAACTTTTGATTGGTGGCCGAGAGAACTTAACACGCTGCAATTTACACCAGCAAATTAAGAAAAGATCTTCATCGGTTTGATATGCGTTGCAAATCCTCACAACGCAAATGCATTAAGAAAACACACTGCAAATACTCACAAAGCAAACAAATTACGAAAATATGCTGCAATCTCTCACAGCACACAATAATATATACAAAACAGAAAGGAATAGTGTAATCAGGATGTTAAAATAAACAAAAAACTCCATTTTCAAAGATCACCTACAACTTTACTGAGCAGTAGTTATGGGACAATATACAAATCCCAGCCTGGTCCATCACGTTTTTGGGTCCCCTTCAAACATTTCCGTTGTGTTTTCTGCTATTTGTTGTGAGAAATTGAAGCTCAATTTCTTAATGTGTTTGCATTGTGAGGACTTGCAAGACTTGCTGTCAAACCACTGAAGATCTTTTCTTAATTTGGTGGAGTTTTTTGTAATTGCATGTTTTATTATATTAAGCTCTCTCTGCCATCATACTGTCACGCTGCATTTGTACATTCAAATATTTTATTTGGGGTAAACACAATAACTTTGAGAGAGTATACCAAAGGTAATTATGATGGCAAAATTGCTTTTTTTTTTTTATACTATTTCTTTTACAAAATATTATCAGTGAACATTGAGGCCTCAATTTAGGCCAACGGGAATGTTTGTTTCTCATCATGCTGTCAGGGGACTCATATGATCACCCTTCATGTCTTTTATCTCCAGTTATTCCTGCAATTGTTTGCTGCAAAGTTTTGCTGTGGACTGCTATGGGCAAATAGAAGACCGTCTGTCTGATTAAATGTTTGAGGCTTTAATGGACACTCAATCAGTAGCATAAAGTGGTGGCTGTCTCTCACCTATTTTTACAGAAAGTTTTAAGAATGCTTCTTGTGTGGCAGCAGTGATCACACAGTTGATATTCAAAGACCAGTTTCTCATAAAGGAAGTCTTTTAAAGTGTCTGACAAAGCGTGGTCGGCACACAAAAGGACATGACTAAATAGACGATGTATACAGCAGGCACAGGGGAGGACCATAGAGGGGTGATCATGTATAGACAGCAATTTGCATAGATGTTGTCCTTCCCACCCTCGTCTCTACATAAAAAAACACACTCACTGATCTCTATAGGGCAGTGTGAACCAGTGTTCTAGCTAATGTTTTTTGACGAGACTTGGTTAATTGATTTTAATTGATTCTTATTTTTCATTTGGCATTATTTGAATTTATCAGCTGAGTAGTTTGCTAAATTGCTTCATAGAAGTTGATTTGATAGTGTGATGTTAAAACCTTAGTAAATTATGATATAGTTATTAAGACAGGAGCACAAGTGGTCCAATGCTATCTTACAGCAATTCATAACTTTTTTGATTTAGTGGCTAATTTGTATTCATTTATACAATCTCATTCTTACATTTTAGATTGATTTTGCGATCCCTATGAAGGTTAGGAATGGGGTTTTCATTGCACATCTTGATTTAAAAATCATTCACCTTCATATGAATGAAGTCGTAAGAATTTGGCCTCTGACAGTAAGATGCCAGTAAGTTTGGTTTCCATGTGAGATTTGGTTGTTGGAATTGCTCAGTTTGTTGTTATTATGATCACATTTTTAAAAGTCTAAACATGATCGAAAGGCCGACATGGCGGCTCTGTGGTTAGTCTCACAGCAAGAAGGTTGCTGGTTCAAATGGAGATACACTTTAAATACACTCTAAAAAATGCATAAAATAAAAAATATGGGTTAAATATAATAAAATTGAATTCAAATGTAATATAAAATAATATAATGGTAACACAGGGGCTCAGTGGTTAGCACTGTCGCCTCACAGCAAGAAGATTGCTGGTTCAAGTCCTGGCTGGGTCAGTTGGCATTTCTGTGTGGAGTTTGCATGTTCTCCCTGTGTTCATGTGGGTTTCCTCCTGGTGCTTCGGTTTACCCCACAGTCCAAAGACATGTGGTATAGGTAAATTAAATCAACTAAACTGGCCATGATGTATGTGTGTGAATGAGTCTGTATGTTTCTGGATGTTTCCCAGTACTGGATTGCAGCTGGAAGGGCATAAGCTGTGTAAAGCATATGCTGGATAAGTTGGCGGTTCATTCCGCTGTGGCAACCACTGATGAATAAAGGACTAAGCCGAAGGAAAATGAATGAATGATCCAAAGCTCACAAAAATTTGCAAACACACCAGGGGTCTCATTTATAACCAACAGGGGGTGGAAACATGCAAACGCTACTTCCCATACAAAAGTTGTTAACTATAAAAAACAAACTTCATGTGAGAATGTGTGCTGCTGTAAATAAAATCTAAGTAAACATATTTAACTTAATTGTTTACTTAATTGAACTACTTTAAATCCTCATACGATATAACCATTAATGAATACATTAAAATGTATTCTGGTTAATCTTTAGGAAGGTGTCTATGCAAAGTGGCAAAAATTTTCATTTCAGAACTCAGTATGTCGAAAAGACTCAATAAGAGTGCCCGTTGATACACTTCACGTACATATAAAAAAATGGACAGAAACATAGGTCTCAATACCTAAAAAAAGTCACTTGGAGCAAAATCTGAAAGCCAACAGGAAGTTGGTTATTTCTACTTTTCTCAACAAAAATCTTTACTTTTCTATCCATTTTTTTTTCTCATCCGAAGGCCAGTGGAAAGCAGAGAGCCTTGATGCAAGGGCTTTTTTCAACACAGCATGCATTTTATTTGTACTTCATTATAATATTTATTCATTTACATGCATATTTATTGATTTGTTATTCACTGTAAAAAAACAACCACATATATATATACAGTGTTCTTTTTATTATTTACATGGTATTATTCACTCTTTCTTGTAAAAACAGCAACTTATAAACTACTAAAAGAACAAAACTAAGTTAAACTAATATTCTTGGTTGGGGTTAGTGAAGAAGAAGTGTCAAGTTTCTATTCAATGTTTAAAAATGGTTGATGTTGCCTAACTAATGAACACAAATTAAGCCAATATTTAGGGATGTCCCGATCAGGTTTACCGAAACATGATCTGATATTTCTATAATACATAAAAAAAAGAAGAGCGAAGAAACTACTTTTATTTAATTCACCTTATCTTAGCATTCAACAACTCTGTTAACAAACAGAGCACTTTAGTGAGGTAGCTTGAACAATCGAGTAATAAATGACATAAATTCTTCACTTTTAAACTTTAGTGCAACAGCAAATATAAAAAAATCTAATATAAAAACAAATAGCACCTCAACTTAAAATATCCGACAGACAATCCCAAGTTTACATATCCCACAGTTTGCAATGGCAATGTTGTCATCATCAACTTTATAATACCTCCAGAACACAGACATCTTTTCCACTTCAAACTGCTTCCGTGTTCTGCTTTGTCGCCATTTAACCAATAGCGTCTCTGCAACAAAGTGATTGGGCTCAATTTTCGATCATGTGATCGGATCTGGACATCCCTACCAATATTATAATTTTTTTAAATCTTAAAGAGTGAAGAGTTTGGACCAAAAAAAAGTATTTTTTACTGTAATATTTTAAAGAGAGATGCCAGATGAATATAAAAAACAATCTGTGGAATTGTTAATAATTAACAATTAGTTGAAACTGCATTGATATTTTTACAGTATTCATTATCTCGTTAACTTAAAATGTGTGCTCACTTTTCACGTTGAGCTTATTAAAATCCTTCCCAGTCTTCTATATGAATGTGACCCATACTGCCACCATATGATCGAACAATCAAAATGGGAATTAGCGGAAAGAAAACAAGTTTCTAATTTTAGAGGTGGGAAACGAGCGTACGTGAGTTGTGTGGCGTAAACCCTTATTACTCGTGCTGGTGTATTCCGGCAACACACATTCATCTGAGCCCCCTCTGTTGTGTCCATATCAACCTCATTACACCCCTTGCCCAGTACTGCAATGCCAGCTGATGATGTCATCCTCATGGAACTGTTGGCAAGATGCCTTGTATAGCAGGGTATATTTAAGAGAGGCTGGCTTGGCCCCTTGAAACGAAGGCCCAGAAGATTAACGCTCCCATCAGAAACTCCATCCATCCCAGCGTTAAAAAACTTGAAGACCCTTTTTAGCCCTTCTCAACTCTGGTGGGTCCTCTGTGTTTAAAACTAAATGGGAGACATGCTGGGTCTGGGAGGCAGGCATCAGGGGGACTGCTTTGGGATTAACCCTCCATTATTTTCACCCTTCCCCTGCCTCCAGGGTCTGCGGTTCCCCAGTCTTTCCTCGGGCCTTTCTATTCAGCAGCACTAAACTGTCGCATAACAATGCAGCTATAGCCATACCTTCTGCACGGACTGCTAAGATGTTGGTTAAACAAGACCCTGTTGCAGCTTTGACGGACTGGTATCCACTTTCTGCTTGATCCTGAATTTCCAGAAACATCACCTTTGCGGATATCAGATGACATTGCAACAACAAAATGAGCTGCTGTTCATCCGCATTCATTGCATTGTAAAAGAAAAAGTTTACTCAAAAATGATAATGCCGTCACCGTTTTTGCAGCCTTTTCTCTTCGGTGAAACATAAAAGCTTACAAAGAATGAAAGCTTATAGTGACTAAGTGCTCCGAAATGTGAGAAAAACACAAAACAAGCAGTACAAACAATGTGTGTGCTATGTTACATGTCTGTTGTCTTTAAACTATTATGCGAATTATGCTTCTAATTTAATAAGATAAGTTAGGTAAACTTAACAGTTACAAGTTACAATGGGTTGACTCACTGTCTTAAGTAAAGTCAACTTGTCACTTTTAAAACAATGGTTTTCTTACTTTTTTATAGTAAAGTAACTAATCACTTTTTACATGTGAAGCCATAAGATAGCAATATATTGAATATATTCTACTGGAAGTCCAAGCAGCTGAATAATTAAAGCTTTTAAAAGTTAGTAAAAAATGTTAGAAATGCAATCCGCATTAATCAAGCTGTTTAATGCAAGTCTTCAAATGGAACATTTATTTATTCATTTTCTTTTTGCTTAGTCCCTTTTTTTAACTGGGGTCACCACAGCGAAATGAACCGCCAACTTATCCAGCATATGTTTTACGCAGCGGATGACCTTCCAGCCGCAACCCATCACTGGGAATTGGGAAACATCCATAAATACTCATTCACACACATACACCTTACACACATAGTCAACTTAGCTTACCCAATCTACACAGAAATGCCAACTGACCCAGTCGAGGCTCGAACCAGCAACCTTCTTGCTGGAGGCAATCGTGGTACCCACTGCGCCTCCATGACACCCCCAAATGCAACATGATTAATTAATAAGGTTAAACTAATGTTCTTGATTGAACTTTGTTCAGAAGGATCTATATAAAGATATTTTGAATACACTCTAAAAAAGCTAGGTTGTGATAACCCATAAAATAAAAAATATGGGTTAAATATAACAGAATTCAATTAAAATAAAATATAAAATAATTATAAAATAATGGCAACACGGTGGCCCAGTGGTTAGCACTGTTGCCTTAGACAAGAGGTTTGCTGGTTCGAGTCCCGGCTGAGTCAGTTGGCATTTCTGTGTGGAGTTTGCATGTTCTCCCCGTATTCGTGTGGGTTTCATCCAGGTGCTCCAGTTTCCACTGCAGTCCAAAGCAGTGTTCATTTTGACAGTAAATTTGTTTTAGTCTTCTGACTAAAATTCTATTTTAGTTTTTGTCATATTTTAGTCTTCTGAATCATTTTAGTTTGTCGAATAAATTTCATAAGAAATTAGTCGACTAAATCTACTGTACATATAGTTGACTAAAATATATTTTGTTTAATTTAAGTGTAATTTAATTAAAATATTGTATACATTTATTTATACAAAATATTCACACTTAAAATTAAATAAAACAGTCTCATTAAAATATAGCATTTCCATTGAAGACCAAAAAGTAGATATGCATTGTTTATATTTATCACAAGTAATATGTAAAATTATGTGTCGGCAATCAATCCACATGTAGCATGTAGCATGTAACAGTAGCATATTGAAAAATGCTGTATTATTTAGCAAGCCCTTTATTTTAATGTGGTAAACTATTAGTCTTTTTAACCAGTTTGTTGAACAATTTTAAGCCGTTAAATATTTGAAAGGGCTTAAAATAGTTAAAGTTCACTATGCAATGTCAGTTAGTATAGCTTACCAAGCTTTACTGTTGTAGTTAGGGTTACATTACATCAGCTGTACATTCAGTACACACAGTGCTCAGCTATAGCACTGAGTAAATAATAAGTAGTGTAATGACTTATGACTGGCAAATGATAGTGTTATCTTGTAAAATGTGCACTCCATGGCTGTGTTAACTCACATAGAGGTATTATAGAGGGAAGATGTAGGTAAAAAATAAGTGCCGTTAAGCATCATGTCACACACCAAGATTAATTCTTATTGGATATTTTCCAAAAAACGTCCCTCAATCACATTCTTGTCTCTTTTTTTAGTCAACGAAAATGTCAGTATATTTTTATTATAGTTGTCGTCATCATCACCTAATCTTTATTTAGTTTTCGTCTAGTTTTCATCAGTAGAAACTTGTTTGTCTTGAAAATGATGAGGAAAGCTTTTCATCAATGAAATTAACACTGATCCAAAGACATGCAATTGATTAAACTAAATTGGCCTAGTGTATGTGTGTGAATGAGCATGTATGGATGTTTCCCAGTCCTGGGTTGCACCTGAAAGATGAATAAAGGGGATAAGCTAAAGAAAAATGAATGAATGAATGAATGAATAATTATCATATATATATATATATATATATATATATATATGGGGGGGTAGTTAAGTTAAAAAAACCTGTACTGTATTGATCTATTCATGATTATAGAAGCTCAATCCACCTTACCTGTAAAATGAAGTCAGGTGATACATCTGATATCCCTAAATAACATACACTTCAAATTATATTAAGTCATTTCAACTTACATTACATTAAACTGATTAAAATTATACATCAAGATCTTGTATAACATAAAAAATTTTACATTTTGGCCATATTGATCATATATTGATCATATATATTTTTTTAATTGTATCTGCAGTAAATGTATAGTAATGCACAACATGTTTGTGTTAGTATATTACTTATGAGCATGTACACTTATCTCACCTACAGAAAAAAAGAGCTGCAGAATGTTTGGCCAGAAATGAGAAAAAGTAAAAAGCACAAAAGGAGCTTTAGCCAGTGAAGGGTGATCTGAACAGAGATGAGGAGAATCTCAATTTATCATTGCCAAGTTGTTTTGTCAGGCTAAGCACACAGAAGAGGCTAAGCTCTAGTTGGAAACAGTAACAGACCTGTAAACATTAAACTTCGATCAAAGCTAATTAGCATTATTAGCAACAATCACCAGTCTGCCTCTCAGTTTAGACTTTGTTTGGCCTCTCATGGTGGAAAATGTTCTAAAATGAGGAGACTCTGACCAAACCCCTGCAGGACAGAGCTAATAAAAACAATTGAACACTTCCTCTGTTCACTATCGCAGTGTTTTTGCTCTTTCCACTTGACCCATCAGTGCACCCCTTTATTGTAACAGGGACTTGTTGTTTACCCAGAGGAACATTTTATTGCTAACAGGTTGCAGAGGCTGATTTAATGTAGTTCCGAGTGTTTTCATTCATCTCAGATGTTCCTCCAAAAATTCGGCAGCACAATTAAAATTAAAGTTATTCTTCAACTTATTTGTTGAAAAATATATATATTTAAACATCCGGTAAAATTGAAGATTAATGGCATCTGACTATATATTCATTCATTTTTCTTCAGCCTAATCCCTAATTTATCAGGGGTCAACACAGCGGAATGAACCGCCAACTATTTCAACATATATTTTACACAGAAAATGCCTTTCCAGCCACAACCCAGAACTGGAAAACACCCATACACACTCTCAAACACATGCACTTATATGCTACGGCCAATTTACTCATTCATTCATTTTCTTATCAGCTTAGTCCATTTATTAATCTAGGGTCGTCACAGCGGAATGAACCACCAAATATTCCAGCATATGTTTAACGCAGAGGATGTCCTTCCAGCCGCAACCCAGAACTGGAAAACACCCATACACACACTCTTACACATGCACTTACATGCTTCGGCCAATTTATTCATTTATTTATTTTATTTTCGGCTTAGTCCCTTCATTAATCTGGGTCGCCACAGCGGAACGAACCGCCAACTGTTCAAGCATATGTTTTCCATGGAGGATGCCCTTACAGCCACAACCCAGAACTGGGAGGCACCCATACACACTCTCACACGGCCAAATAGTTAATTCAATTCACCTATAGCCCATGTTTTTGGACTGTGGGGGAAACCAAAGCACATGGACAACGGGAGAACATGCAAACTCCACACAGAAATGCCAACTGGCCCAGACGGGACTCGAACCAGCGACATTCTTGCTATGAGGCAATAGAGCTAACCACTGAGCCACCATGTCACCCCAGATTATATCTAAACTATATATCTAAATGCTTTGAAAATCTAAAAACTAGTGGTTATGGTCACTAGTAAGGGAATACCTTGTGACATGATCTTTTGAGATCATGGCAAATTTTTTGGTATCACACACCAAAGTTATCTCAAACAAAAATACTAGTACAGATACATAAAATATAAACTTAAGTACATATAAAGTACAGATGCTTAAAAATGTACAGTAGTGAAGTAAAAATTACTTCCACCACAAACATGCCATAAGTGAAAGTCTCCATTTCCTCTGCTTTTCTTCGTAAAGCAATTGAGGTAATAAAGAGATTTGCAATTTTTCCGTGATCTGTAATACCTTTTAACTCAGCCTTTATTCTTCTTTATTTCTTTTCTTGCTACTGATCCGGTTGGAAAAAAAATGTTAAATAAAAAAAATAAGATTGTTTATCATAGGCATCATTGGTTGGCAAGGCAGTGTTTTCCTTCCTAAAAAAAATAAGGCCACGTATAAACATCAAAAATTTTGGACTTCTAGTTCTTAAGATCTTTGAAATCTCTTAAACCTAAGCCATGTGTCCATGTTTACATCTCACGCACACACACAATCCTCCCTTTACTATCTGATGTGAAAACTCAGCGTTAGTCCAAAACTCAAACACAGGCAGATTAAATGACTATCTTTCAGCAGATCGGAACCCCCCAAAGCCAGGAAGAAAATAAATAAATAAGATTCTTTTGCAAAGACTCTTCTCTAGCATTAAACTCCCACGTGAATCAGAGCTTAATGTGAAGGTTAAGTCAGCATTTAGGTTATCACGGGTAACTTTAGATCATCAATTGGTGGTGTGGTGTGATTATCTCTTGGTTTGTGTGGGGGCAGCTATGTCAACATTAGCCCCGGTGTGTTTGAAACAGAAACAGACGTGGTCAGCTCTCTCCCCCTCCCTCTCCTCCATCTGTCCCAGAGGGCGGCTGTTGGATGGGTTGGGAGTTTAGGAAATCAGCAGGGAGCGCGGAGGTGTTGAGGTCTGTCATCCTGTTGTTGATGGTCCACACCTGTCTGTTGTTTTTAGGGTTATCCAAGAGACTGTTCGGAACATTAGTAGGGTTGATGTTTCATTGGCTGTTTACACTGTCCTCAATGAATGATTCACCGTATAAGGAAGTGATGAGTGTGTCCACGGCAGTGATGGATGCCGGTGAACCTTTTCATTTGACCTTAATTACACTGGAGCGACAAAAATAACAAACTGCTTTTGTAACAACCTTTTCCAAATCCCTATACAGGGAGCATAAAAAATCTCAAAGCTTTCAAGCTTCATTTATCAAACGTGTACATACTGTTATTTTTCTTCAAAGAGACTAGAATTTTCCATAAAACTCTTATAGATTTTTTTAGATTAAATATTTATCTTAAAAATTCCTTTGATTTTATTGAAAATTTTAATTAAATATTTCAGTTTTCAGTCAGTCACCAAATCTCAGCCTGTTCTCCAGCCAGCTCGCAAAAGGCTCCAGTATTTGCCTTGAAATGTAGAAACAACTCAAACTTCCCTTTAGTGAATAACTAGTAAATGTCTGTTCTTATAAGACTATAATCTATCAATGTGCAGATAGTCTATATTATTTGCTAAGGTGAAACAATACCAGAAACTACTAGAAATGCCCTAGCAAGTAAAATCCCTGTAACATTTAGGGCCCTGTCTTGCACACAGTGCAATAAGGCGCAAGACGTGTTTGACATGATTTGTTTCTATTTTGAGACCAGTGCAAGCCTAATTTTCACATTTTGTGCCATGTTGTTTAAATAGTAAATCCATTTGTGCCACTTTGTGAACTCATGGGTGTGCCAGTCTATAAAGGAGGTGTGTTAAGGCACATTGTTGGCATTGTGCTATTTTAAGAAACTCAAATAGATGCACCATTGTCCAAGTAAAAGCTGATCTAAAGTTTAACGCAGGGCACGTTAGTTATGAAGTTACAAACGCTTAATGCACACAGGATGTACAGCAATACACAAATATCTTTACATATGAAAAAAGAATTAAAATATTACAAAAATTATTATTTACTACATATATATATATATATCATATGTATATATCTTCATTCAAAATCTGAGATTTTATTTCCAGTCTACCGTGACTTGGGGCAGCACTCACAACAAAAAAGTCGCTGGTTAGAGCCCCGGCTGGTTTAGTTGGCATTTCTGTGCGGAGTTTGCATGTTCTCCCAGTATTTGCGTGGGTTTCCTCTGGGTGCTCCAGTTTCCCCCACAGTCCAAAGACATGCTCTATAGGTAAACTGGGTAAGCTAAATTGTCCATAGTGTATGTGTGTATGTCCTGGTCCTCCAGGTTGGGGGTTAAGCATTGGGCTAACGACCCACCTCATGAAATCTAGATGATACAAAACACCAACATGGTGTGGCTAAATATCAACTTCGATATAAATGGCCCAGGGAGTAAGTAAAAGTAAGTAAGTTACACAGCTTTGGCAGAATATCTTTAAAGGTGCCATAGATTCTATTGATACAATCGATTAAATGGTTCTCTGATATCTACACAGAAGATATGTGGGTTAGGTATGTGCAAAAATCTCCTGAAATTGTTTTACATGTCAATTTATAACCCAAGGAATTAGTCCTGATATAATGTGAATGGTTTTGACTATATGTGGAAGGGTCATGAATATTAATGAGCTCTTAACACACACACACACACACACACACACACACACACACACA
>CAIGQZ010001256.1:894950-907112 GCA_903798205.1 Danio tinwini | reverse complement strand
TATATATATAATTGACAAATAATCACCAGAGAGATGCCTTCTGCTTATCTTGAGCAGCCCTTACATAGCATAGCATGAATAACCTGCAATGAAAATAGTGCAAAAATGAAACTGCACTAAACAAAATATAGTACAAATCCAGAGTAGGCCAAACAGGGTAGGTAGATATGGACATATAACATATTATTTGCATACGTAATCTTAACAGCAATAACAGTCTTTTCATGAGCTGCAATATTAATTTAATCATAGTGAATGCAGGCCCTTTTGCGATGGTGTTTGTGCTGCAGTTGCATGACTGACAACATCGTGACGAATACATGAAGAATTAAACAGAACATCTTGTGCTTAAAATGTGTGGGAAACGCTGTTAAGTTACCTGCAAACTCCGTCCCCCGGGCTTTACAGTGAATAGCTTTAGTCATTTTCATAGCGGACATTAACCCCCCGGAAGTCTTTTATCCACTCTTCGAAAAGTGTAAATGCTGGATTAACATTCACCACATGATCACTGATCAGATGTGCCGTTATTTGTAACTTTAGGCGGACAAAATCTGTCAGTGTTATTTTCATTCTCTCGTATCCAGACCTTTACATTTTCGCGGCTCGCAGCTGTAGCTCCCTGTCATCGGAACTGAGTGATTGACAGCTGATATTAAACAATCCATTCGCGTTCAGTTTAAGAGCAGTGGGCCAATCAGAAGAGCTTTAAGGCGGGGCATTGCGGGCTTGTTTACTGCAGCAAGTTGACATGACAACTGTTTTAAACTATACCTGACGCGCTGGGTTTGGCGTTAAGTGCAAATATGCATTCTGCGTGAACCTTGCATAGATAAAATATTAAAAATCAAGCATTTTCAATCAAGCAGGATTTCAAGCACCCGTACGAACCCTGTTGAATGTGTCTGTGGTGCTTATATGTGTGTCTGCAAAAGTCTTGCGAGACTTTAATCAGAGGCTGGGTTATTAAATACTCACCTTCATCTTATTTCAACCCCCTGAGACCTTTGTTCATCTTTGGAATACAAATTAAAGGCTGGAACACCAAGCTGACAGTTGACCATTGGACCTCAAGGGCTCTCGGTCAGCGTTGGTGCAGTTAGTTGGTTTTAGGCCCTTTGCTGTTTGTAATACACATGCTACCCCTGGGAAACATTATTAGAAGACACAGGACCAGCTTTTACTGCTACACAGATGATAATCAGTCACATATTTCAACTAAACCTGATGAGACATCTGAACTGTCTAAGCTAACTAAGTGTTTTAAAGATGTTAAAGACTGGATGACCAACAATTTTCTTCTCTTAAATTCAGACAAAACAGAACTATTACTTATTGGGCCTAAATCCTGTACACAGCAGAAAGCAACTTAACTTGACAGCATGTTACAAAAACCGCCTTCTTTCATCTGAGAAATATCGCTAAGTTATGAAGTATGCTATCCATCTCAGTTGCAGAAAAGCTAGTTTATGCTTTTATGACCTCTAGGCTGGATTACTGTAATGCTTGTTTCGCTGGTTGTCCAGCATCCTCTAATAATAAATTTCAGTTAGTGCAAAATGCAGCTGCCAGAGTTCTTACCATGTCTAGAAAATATAATCATATCACCCCAATTTTATCCTCCTTACACTGGCTGCCTGTTAATTTCCGTATTGATTATAAAATATTGCTTCTTACCTATAATGCTTTAAATAACATTACTAAGCGAGTGAGCATTACTAAGCATTTTCCATGCCTTGCCTTGCCTAGCTTGTGGAGGTGTGAACCTACACTGGTCTCATGGTTCGGTTCGGTTACGATTATCATGCCATCAATTCGGTTCAATTCGATATCTAGGTGCATCACGGTGCATTGACGATGCTTTCCATACACAGTTTTTTATATTTTCTTCAAAGCACAACAATTCTTGTATTAAAATGAATATATATATTTATATTTATATACTATTTGTAATCGAATTTTGTCATTTAATACAAACAGTAAGATATATAAACTGTATTTTTAAATAACAACTCCTGTTTATCTAACCAACCTTCTGTTTTGCTACAATCCAACCCGCTCTTTAAGATCTCAAAACCCAGGGCTTCTGGAAGTACCTAGAATAGTAAAGTTGAGTAAAGGACGTCAAGCCTTCTCATTTATGGCTCCTAAACTCTGAAATAGCCTTTCTTATAATGTCCGAGGCTCAGACATAGTAGTGGAGTGTGCTCCACGCAGGTGAGTGGGCTTGACAACCACCTGTAGGACACATTCCTCCTGTCTTAATGCATCATAAATTTTTGTTAGAAATACTCATATGCTTTACATGTTTGTTTATATAACTACTGTTTTCATTTATAGCACTTCATTTCACTGTTGATTCAAACAGCGCTGTGCTAGAATCAAAACTCAGTCATTCCTCAGCAAAAGACGACAAAATTCTGCCATCCGCCACATTCAATAGCGTTGCCATGTAGTTCAATTAGCAGACTCGAATATCCTTCATCCGCCCGAGGCACACCGGCCACTCTTCACTCCCACCTGCAACCGCACATGATGAAACCACACCTGATCCGCCGGCCATGAGACATCCATCACCCACCCGGTGAGTCCTAGGTCCAAGGTTTGGTTGAATATCCCTGCCCATCAGTAGAATTAATGACAGATATATGACGACTCTGTTAAACTACTTAGTTTATTTCTTCTTCTCAAGTATGTGCAACCTTTTTGAGGCTAAATGGTTTGACCATTTATTTTAATTGTTCCATGGATGGTATGTTGGCTCCATATGTTAGTGAAGGTAGCGTTATGGCAATGTTGATCTCTATCGCTGTTCAGATTTGAATAACAGCTACGCTCGGAGAGTAGGATTAAAATAAGGGTATAAAACAGTATACCATAAGGTTATACAGTAACATTCTTTGGACAACACCTGACAGTGTGATCCGCCAGTGCCCGTTTTATGTACTTATACCATTATTGAAAAAGCAACTGTTAGAAAAAACAGGCTTAATGAAATTGTTCAAAATTCCAGCAGCACATGTCCCAACTTGCTGCCATCTTGCATCGGAATCAGAACAAACAAATAATCTTGCTGTTAAAAAAATCTTGCTGTTCAATGAATCGAATTAATTAATTGGGTTAATGTCAGATCAAGTTGGTCTGATTCAGCATGTAGAATCAGCCAAAGAGAGCACTCTGATTGGTTATATAGCAATGAATCTGTAGTGATCACCAGCCACCTAACCCCCACAGATTGCTGGAGAACACTCCCTGTCATTCACCCAAACTATATGTATCATCATGCCCACAGTCACACACCAGTTTCAGGTCACCTCTTGATTACATACACACACACATGATCAGGACTGACTACATGGACTATATACACTGCATTCACACACACACACGCTCACACACACATACACACACATACTTCCTATGTGAGTCTTGTTTCCCTGTAGTGAGCATTACTAAGCATTTTCCCTGCCTTGCCTTGCCTAGCTTGTGGAGGTGTAAACCTACACTGGTCTCATGGTTCGGTTCGGTTACGATTATCATGCCATCGATTCGGTTCAATTCGATATCTAGGTGCATCACGGTGCATTGACGATGCTTTCCATACACAGTTTTTTATATTTTCTTCAAAGCACAACAATTCTTGTATTAAAATGTATAAATATATTTATATTTATATACTATTTGTAATAGAATTTTTCATTTAATACAAACAGTAAGATATATAAACTGTATTTTTAAAAAACACGAGCATTTATAGCAAATAAACAAATATAAATATCCCGCTCGCTCTCTGAGCCTTGTCTTGGTCACGCGCTCAACAGAAAGGGCTGCGATTGGCACTGGCGCTCTTCACAGATGAGTGACACTGATAAACTGCAGCGGTGATCACAGCTGATCCATAATAGACATAGTGGAGAAGGTTCTGCAGACACACGCCCGAGTCTGTATTCAGAAGTATCGCTGTAACAGCTGAGAGGAGAGGAAATGTTACACCCAGCAGGTCAAATGGGCCACAGTGAAAGAGAGAAATGGAGTTTACTTTCATTCTCTCAATCGCAGTGAAATAGGGGCTTCTGCTGTTAGTGTCAGTGAAAGACTGTCCAGCAAACACACACGCAGTGAAATTGTGCAGAGTTTCTGCATTTTTAAGTAGTTAGAACGTTTTAAATACTTGCGCTTGCCTCCCTCGCCATAGTAAGCTATGGCGACATAGCGCGTATGAGATAAATGACGTCAGTACGTAATAACCAGTTATGATTATTACTGAACCGATATCGAATTGTCCGTGTCTGCATCATGGTGCACCGAAGAAACAATTAATTTTGACATCCCTACTTGCTTGAATCTTTGTTTTATGTTTATGTTTGTTTGTTTGCTACCTACCTTGACCTTTCGCCTGTCACACAGTTCGCTTACTCTTTGGATTATCAGTATGCAACCATCAGCTGTACCGAACCTGACTACTACCTGCCTGACTACTCTTTCTAAAAGCTGCATTTGGAGCTGACCCTTGTTGTCCACCACCACCATTACAAAATCAGAGCACGAGAATAAAAACTGAAGTGACGTACACAAGTAAAAAGTTCAAGTCAAGAAAGAACACAAAGAAGCCAGCTGTAATTTTGCTACTTTTCTCAAATGTTTGCAAACAATATCGATTAGTGTGTCCCGGCCCTAAGATATTTTAGGTGAAATGTAAAACCCGCCATCATCCTACTTAGACAGCAACAATGCAGACTCATTTAAAGACTAAGACTAAGCTAAGGGAATAAAATAATTTCTTCACAGTGTCATTTATACCTCAGACATGCTTGTGCTCTGTTTTAAACATATAAAGAAAGGTGCGCATAGCATCCCGGTTATACATCAGTTCACAATGTTTGTGTATGTGCATCTATACTGACACTGAGGAGAAGAAACTGTTAAATGTGATACAAAGGTGTTCTCGTAGCTTTAATCTTAATATTATTCAATATTTAGATTATACTGAAAACAAATTGACTGTGTCGAAGATGATGTTTTAACCTTTGAATCAGTTGGGACTGTTGTTGTCTATATGGAAGGTCGGAGAGCTCCTGGATTTCATCTAAAATATCTTAATTTGTGTTCTGAAGATGAACAAATGTCTCTCTAGTTTAGGGTGAACTACACAACCTGACAAAGTATTGTTGCCTAATAATAAATTAAATAAAATAATAAAAATAAACAATAACAACTTGACTTCTAGTTGATCATTTGGTATCAGAAGTGGCATATATGAAAGGTCTCTGCAATGACTCGAAAGAAAGTTAGAAAGCGCTATTGCAGGACTCCCAGAGTTCATCAAGCTCAATTATGTCCATGTCTGGTGACAGGCCTGGCCAATCCTGAAACACCTTGACCATCTTTGCTTTCAAGAACTTTGATGCGGAGGCTGAAGTATGAAAAGGAGCTCTATCCTGCTGAAGAATTTGCCCTCTCCTGTGGTTTGTAATGTAATGAGCAACACAAATGTCTTGGCATACCACAGGCTGTTGATGTTGCCATCCACTCTGCAGATCTCTCGCAGGCCCATATACTGAATGTAACCCCAAACCATGATTTTTCCTTCACCAAACTTGACTGATTACTGAGAGAATCTTGGGTCCATACGGGTTCCAGTAGGTCTTGTGCAGTATTTTTGATAATTGGGATGCTGTTGAACAGATGATTTAACTGAAAAATTTACCACAATTTGTCAATGATCAACCAGAATCAACTGGGACAAGACTTTTGTCAGGTAGTGTATCTCTCAAGTCTCTATAGTACTTAAATTACCACTTAAGTCAGTTCTTGAATGGAAGCCTAATAATTCTGTAAGTCAAAGAGAATGTACAAACTGAAACAGCACCAATGTCACCAAATCCTAACCCCTGACAGGATGTTATCAGTGCTTTCCAATGAACAGGAAGAAGTTCCCTCCTCACACCAAGATAAGCCAAGTTTCATTTTTATTATCCATGCATGACCTTCTTTCAAAACTGCATTCAGATAAAATAATGAGGTAAATAATGAGATTTCCTTTCTATGAGTACTTCCCGGGACAGACCTTTTAATTCACATTCATTCAGCAGACATCAAAAACCTTCTCAACAGAGCAGTGAGATCACAGACAATAGGACAAGTTCATTTAACAAGCCCAAGCAAACGGGGAAGGTCCGCTTCAGCAGGGTGGTCTCGTCTCTCTCTATTTTAGAGACAGACTCTGTTGAACTGTGGTGTTTTTGAAAACCAGAACCAAAATCTAACTGCCAATTGCCTGTGACATGAAATGCACCAGCCATTAATGAGGTTTTTTAACATCCATAAAAAATGTTGTGAAACATAATAGTATTTTTTCTTCTCATTATAAATTATTTAAACTCTTCAACTGACAACAACGTTCATAGCACAACACTTTAAAGCAAGTTTTTGTGGAGCAGCATTTACTGGGAGCCGAGTCTCAGAGTCAGAGACCATGACAACTCATCACGAAAACCTATTATGAGTTGCTCATGTCTACACTGTAAATCCCAACAGTCAACTTTATCAAATGAAATGAATGTAGTTAACTCAAAATTGACTGAAGGTTAATTCTACTCATTTGAAAAGAGTTTATAACTCATTGTTGAAGGTAATGAGTTAATTAAATACCTCCTTACTTCAACTTAAATGGAGTAAGTTTACAGTACTCATATAGATAGTTTCAACTCAAATGGTTTGTTGCAATTGGTTTCCTCAAACAGTTTGAGTTGATTTAACTTATTGAGTTTTACAGTGCTCAGTTGGTTTGAATTCTCTTCATTTATTGGGTTTTACTGTGCTCAGATTGCCATTTAACCAATTAAGTAAAAAAAAAAACTAATCCAAATGAGTTCACAGTAGTTTTTTTTACTTAAATGGTTTGTTGCAATTGGTTTCCTCAAATGGTTTGAGTTACCTTAACTTTTTGGGTTTTAAAGTGTAAAGATTATAGTTTATAGTTATGACAGTCTTTTTGATATCATAACCGTATCATGTTTGCTGTCATTGTTAGAATAAATGGTAACATTTTACAATAACAGACAACACTTAAATAACAATGTATTAATGTGAAACTAAGCATTAATTTATGATGAGCTAAGGCATACGCTATTAAGAACCAAACTTGTGTGTTTAAACATGTAATTTAGTGTGTGTCTACATTGAAAAAAAACAATAAAAGTGTTCTGTCTACAGCATAGTGAACAATTTAAACACAGTTTATGTTCATGAGTTGGCAAGAATGAGTTCATAATAATGTGCCCCTTCAAGTCATGACCTAATGATACATTAGCACAGGGGTCACCAAACTTGTTCCTGGAGGGCTGGTGTCCTGCAGATTTTAGCGCCAACCCTAATCAAGCACACCTGAACAAGCTAATCAAGGTCTTACTAGGTACACTTGAAACATCCAGGCAGATGTGTTGAGGCAAGTTGGAGCTAAACCCTGCAGGGACACCGGCTCTCTAGGACCGAGATTGACTCCTGCATTAGCAGATCACAAGTTCATATTGGTCAAGTTGCACTTTTAGTTAATATTCTTTCTCATAGAGCAGGTTGCATTTAGCTTAAACTAAAGTGTTAATTAATACATTAATTAACAAACATAAACTAACAAGTAATTAGTCATTATTCACACGACCTCATGTGACTCATGTTGAAGTTAAAGTTAGCTCTTGATTAGCACATGCCTTAACTCAACTTTAGCTAATAATAAAGTCATGTTTTGATTTTCACATTAGTGCATCATTGTTCATGTACTGCTAATGTAAAGTATAAATTAATGTAAAGAAGTTTTACAAACTAAATATTTTCCCCCGGTCCAACTAAGTACACATTATAAAATTGACTTGTTGATAAAACAGCAAGTACACTCTCAGAAATAAAGATCCGCAAGCTGTCACTGGGGTGGTACCTTTTCAAAAGGTACAAATTTGTACCTAAAAGGTCCATATTAATACCTCAAGGGTACATATTGGTACCTAAAACATACAAAAATGTTACTCTTAAAATTTTTAGGTACTAATATATACTTTTAAGGTACCAATATGGACCCTTTCAGTACAAATTTGTATCTTTTGAAAAGGTACCACCCCAGTGACAGCTTGTGTACCTTTATTTCTGAGAGTGTATGATATAATTTAACACAAAAGTGTTTGTAATTTAATTATTTGTATAATTAGACATCTAAGTGAACTGAAATCTAATACCTATATTTAAAAATTCTAGAATCCAAAGCATCCATTTGGTGCACAGGAAACAAATAACGCATTTGGATTTCACATTTGAAGAAGTTTTTGAATTCAGACAGCCTCAGACTTCTCTGAATGCTGTCACTGAACTGAGATACAGATTAGTCCCTCTTTGTCTGGTCTGCTAGATGAATTATGGATTTCTTTCTTGCTTGTTTATCTGCAGCAGTATCATTTTTCTTCAACAATCTCCTCCAGCTCCGATTTCCCCCACAGTCCAAAGACATGCGCTATAGGTGAATTGGGTAAGCTAAAAATTGTCCATAGTGTATGTGTGTGAATAAGCATGTATGGATGTTTCCCAGTGATGGGTTGCAGCTGGAAGGGCATCTGCTGCGTAAAACATGCTGGATAAGTTGGTGGTTCATTCCGCTGTGGTGACCCCAGATTAATTAAGGGACTAAGCCAAAAAGAAAATTAATCTCCGGCTTCTTGTTTCTCCCGTCCTCGATCCTGAGAAGTGTGTGCTTCTCACATTTACCACAGAAATTGTGTGAACTGAAAATACAGCTAATAAAAGTCAATTCATCTTTATTTCTACAGCACTTTCACAATCAAAGCAACTTAACGTGATAGATGAATGAAAGAGAATAAAAAGCCATAACAATATTTCAGATTGTGGAAGTATAAGGCATTCAGGAGAGTTGTGGTAGAATTTAAGTTTTATATGGAATGGTTAACCTGCTGTGTAAAAGTCTTTTACAGCTGTCACACCCACAGCTCCTTCATACTTTCTCAATCACCGTTCTCCCTCTCCAATCTCCTTCACCTGTTCCTCCTCATCAAGGACAATATATAAGCTCACCTTATGCCTTCAATCCTGGATGGTTGGATGGTTGTCCTCATCTTCACTCCTTCGTCTTCGCCTCTTTTTCCATGGATGTTCCTTATGAGTCTTCATACTGATCAAGAGAAGTGATTATTCTTATCTGATGTTAGAATATTATCACTCTGATGAACTGTGTGCCTGTATACTCATCAACAGATGTTCATTACATGCTTTATGATCCTTCTCACCGAATGCTCACACTATAGTGTTTACCAGAAGATCAGCACTCCACTAGATAAACTGTCTATATTCTCACCTGCTGATGTTCCAGCGAGCAAACTCCATGTGAGATTGATAACCTCTGTTGACACTTACTGTGCTGTTTAAGATCGCCCGCTTTGATTAGTGACTGTTTTGAATGAAACTGTGAAAAGAACCATCTCTGTCTACCAGCGTGACAACAGCGTCCTATGGATGGAATGTCTTTACCTAGTTTTCAGTGTTATTCCTGGGCTTGAAATATTCGTCCTATACTTCACTGGCTTTACGAAGATCCTGGGGCTGATGCTTTTTCATGGATTGATCGAGTTTGCCGCATGGTTGCCTTACCTAGCAGCCTTAGTTTATGCTCCTTTTTCCTTCCTTTGACAAATTCACAAAAGATTTGCTGGGAAGATCCAAACTTTAAAATTTGGAAATCACTTGCATCCTGGCATGCTAAAGATGTTAAGGAAATAAACATTTTCTACCATGAGGGAGTTTTATCTTCATTTCAGCAGGTATGTGAAAAATGTAATACTTCAAATAACAGCTTTTTCCATTATTTCCAAATTTGCTATTTTGTGCATAAAATGTTCGCTCCGTTTCTGGCATCGCCTCCTGGCTCCTCGTTTCATGATTTCTTGGAGAGGCCCACAATTTGGAAACTGATATCATCACTCTACTGTAAAATTATGGCACCAATTGATGCATCACTTTCCTCAAAAAAACTCTGTGTGGGAAGATCTGGGAACTACATTTTCAGATGAGGATTTGCAATCAATTTTATGCACAAGTCCACCACTTTGTGTACACTGGACAAACCTAAATCTCTCAAAGCACTTTCAGCATATAGATCCTGCTTGTAATTCCACCCACCTACGCACATATGTTTTGCTCTTGTATAAAGCTTAACTACTTTTGGGGCACTACTTTTAAAACTATATCTTTTTTTAGGGGGTATATCTATCTCTCCTTGCCCACTGATTGCCATTTTGGGGATTTTTCCTCATGTCATATAATCTTACAAAGATACAATTTGATTCCATAGCTTTTATTGTGCTCCTGGCCAGACGACTAATATTGCTTAAGTGAAAGGATCAGAAACTTCCAACCCCAACATGGTGGATCCATGAAAAAAATTTGACCGTCTAAACGTTCATCTAACCAGTTTAAGATAATTTGGGACCCATTTAGGAAATATATCCAAGAACATGTTTTATTGTCAAATATAGCCAAAGTCCTTGTTTCAGCAAATTGATTCATTTTCTTTCACAAGTTCAAAGAAGAGTGTATTTTGTGATACATATTGTACAATTGTAGTTTGTTACACCACATAATTATTTACCTTTTTTATTTGTTGGTATGTTTTATTATTTCCCTGTATGCGCTTAAGTTGATACTATTTATACTATTTGAAAAATATAATTGTTTTTGTCTTTTTTTTTTACTGTAAGTTCTAAAGTAAAACTGATTCAGTTTAATTTAAAGGTTCCCTATAAAAAAATTAAAAATCTAGGTTCACCGATAGGCATAATAATAAGAATTCAGCACATGGAAATGGCCATAATGTGAGCTTCAAACACCACTGTTTGCTCGTTCTTGTGTAAATTAAGCGAGTGTAAAACCGTGGTGAAAAACAGACCTATCAGAACACAATGCAGACTGTTACACCTAATCCTCAAAGGATTATTTATTAGCATGCTTTAGGATACATTTACCATCAGCCAGACCTGCACAATCAACTAAGTCATCAGAAGGTTGGCAGCCACACAAACACAGACTGATATGTTGCACAAAGAGATTGATTAATTTGTTCATTTGCATGCCCCAGGCTGTATTTGATTGACTTGATTTTAGTAAGATCTAAATGTATGAATTTTGTCAGCTCACATTGTTTTTCTTAAAGTGAAAGATTTCTCTGTGCAAGTTAATCTGCTGATTTTTTTTTTGTTTTGCTAATCTTCAATTTAAAATCTGTTCATTTGTTTTCACATTTGGAGTGGTGGTGTTACAGTCCGTTGCAGGGTTCAGAGGGGAAAAAACAAAAACAAAGAGCGGATTTAAAACGCAGCATTTAGAAGATTTAATGAAAAAACTGAGACAAAACAGGGAAAACTAAAACAGGGCAAAACAAACCAGGAACAACCGGACATCGTAGGAGTAACACAAAATACAACAGACAACGAGAGGGGCACACAAACTGAAATATATAGTCCTGTAGATTAGTGTGAATGAACCGCAGCTATGAATGTGTGTGTGTGTGTGTGTGTGTATGTGTGTGTGTGTGTGTGTGTGTGTGTGTGTGTGTGTGTGTGTGTGTGAGTGAGTGAGTGAGTGAGTGAGAGAGGGTGTCTTGGTGACGGTCAGCTAGAGCAAGTGAGTGTGTGTGTGTGTGTGTGTGTGTGTGTGTGTGTGTGGCATGACTGAATATGTAGTCCATTTGAGTGCGGATATGTAGTTATGTGGATGTGAGTGTGTATACCAGCAATCTCTGATTGAAGATTCCAGATGCTCCTAATAGGCATCAGGCGGGAGGTGGAGCAGAGGCGGAACAGGGGGAGGGATGGAGGGCCAGGACCATGGAGTTGCGGAGGGCCTGGAGAGTGGAGCTGCGGAGGGCCTGGAGTGTGGAGCTGCGGAGGGCCTGGAGCGTGGGGCTGCGGAGGGCCTGGAGCGTGGGACTGCGGAGGGCCGGGATGTTTAGGTTCAGGAGGCACTGGCAGTTCTTTCAACCCCAGTGGGTCAGGAGGTTTGGGTTCAAGTGGCACTGGCAGTTCTTTCAACCCCAGTGGGTCAGAAGGCTTAGGTTCAGCAAGCACTGGCAGTTCTTTAAACCCCAGTGGGTCAGGAGGCTTAGGTTCA
>CAIGQZ010001256.1:871104-886167 GCA_903798205.1 Danio tinwini | reverse complement strand
TATATATATATATATATATATATATATATATATATATATATATATATTGATTGTAGAATAATCATCACAAAATAATACATTGTGGTAGGTAAATTTGTGCCAAATTTTAGCTAAAAATGTTCATGGGCCAATGACATGACCACATTGAAATGGTCAACACCCACCACACCATTACACTTGACTCTACAATGCTGTATGTTTTATGCAAGCCAAGATGGATAGATATGTTTTTGTTGTTTAATGCCATATTCTGAGCATTCAATCTGAATCTCATTCGACCAGGCAAACTTTATCCAATAAGGAATTTGGCAGTTTTGGTGAGACAGATCTTTTTAGCTGACAGGATTGGCTCCTGGTGTGGTCTTCTGCTGCTGTGTACCCATCTGCTTCAAAGTTCAACTTGCTGTGCATTCTGTGCTCTATTTTCCTCTGACCTCTGGCATCAACAAGGCATTTTCGCCCACAGAACTGCAGCTTGCACTGTTCGGATCATTCACTGTAAACCCCTAACCTGATTTAACTAAGTAGGATATGTTCCTGGATCAATGTGATAAACATTCCAATCAGCCAATAAGAATTAAGGGATACGTTTACAGTTTATGTTACGGTTAAGTTTATGCACTGCTACATGACTGTTATCCAACTAGTCCCCTCTGATTTTGGCAATAATTTACAGTTATAGCTGGGTTTAGGGGTAGGGAATAGGTATGGATTATGTTTTCAAACATAAATGATATTCCAGCATCAACACAAATGTTAATCCAGGATCGCATCATACTTGGCAAAATCATGGCTGCTGTAAACCTCTCTCTGAATTACATATACTGTAGTTTCTGCAAGACTCACACAATTTAAAATACCATATTTTAAATAAGTAAATATGACCACCATTTAAAATAGATAAATATTATTTGCCATTTAGAGCTGCATTGATGTCTGTTGCTCGCAAATAGTTGAAATTCAGCATTTTGTTTTGACATTCTCCACATAACTCAATGAACTGTGTTTCTGCCATGATATTAAATGATAAAATATTTGGATCAAGGAGAAGTTAAATTTGTTTACCTATAATGTAGCCAATTTATATTGCAAAATAACTGGTTTTAACATTTTAAAGGAATAGGTCACCCAAAAAAAACAAAAAAACATAACACTTCCTCTGTGTATAATGACTTTTTTTCTGTCAGATGAACAGAGTTAGTTTAAAATTTTGGTCATTCATGCTATATAATGGTGCTGGATATACTGTTCAATATAGTGTGCAAGTAGATAAATATGTTTATGTAAGAAAAATATTTCAATTTTTTTCATTATAAACTCTTTTAAAATATTTTCTGGCATATCTCTGACTCAACATATTACACATGGACATTTGTAGCAGAATAGATTAGAATAAAATACAGTTTGTAATGTAACATTTTATCATTTTATGTCTTTTAGTAGATTTATTATATGAGAGACTTGTTTTGTTTACCAAACAAGTGGATCTAATTGGACTTACATTATAAACATTAAATAAAAGTTAAAAAGATATAATTTTTTATTTTATGCTTTAAGTTTTTTGTTATTACTCCCAAAATCATTCAGCATAAATCTGCCGATTCTGCACAGACATAGCAAGATTTTGCAGATTCTGTCTGGCCCTCATGGTCATAGACAAAAAGTGGCATTCAGCAGCTGCTGGAAGTGTAACAATTAAAACTAGAATTGTACATTTCCTAAAGAAAATGTGAATGGGGTTTGCATGGCAAATCGATGGGGTACAATGCATTTTAATCGGTTGCTAGGGTGTTCTGAGTGGTTACTAGGCAGTTTAGGGCGGTGATAGGGTGTTCTGAGTGGTTGCTAAGGCGTTGCTAGGCGGTTGCTAGGGTGTCCTAAGTGGTCGCTCGGCACCTACTGAGGCATTACTAAGTCGTTGCTAGGTGGTTGCTAGGTGGTTGCTAGGTGGTTGCTAGGGTAAGTTGAGTGGTTGCTAGGCAGTTGCTAGGGTACCCTAGGTTGTTACTAGGCAAGCCTCACATACATGCTAGGTCAATTGTTTATACTTAGTAAGCATTTCTAGCAAGTTACAGCACTTGGCTAGTCACTATTAGCATGTGGCTAGTCACTGCTAGCATGTGTAGCATATATAAACTTACGTTTGCTAGCATAAGTCAAGCGAACCAATCCCCATGTCTCTATGACGTTCTGATGTTGAAATATAGCTGTTGATAAATGGTTGCTAGGGTACTCTGTTTAGTTGCCATGGGCGTGGTTACAGAGGGAAGTTGGGTGTGGTTGGTTGCCTAAGTCAAATGAGCCAACCCCCAAGTCAATAGGACACTGCTATGCAAAGATATGCATGTAGGACAGTTATAATGGCAGTCTATAGGATCAGTTTGGGGGCGTGGCTTGTGAGCTTCATTATCATATTGAGATGCTAATTGGTTGCTTGAGTCAAATGAGCCAACCCCCATGTCTATAGGACACTCCTATGCAAAGATATGCATCTGGGCCAATTATCATGGCAGTCTACGGGATCAGTTTGAGGGCGTGGCTTGTGAGTTTCATTATCATATTGAGATGCTGATTGGTTGCCTGAGTCAAATGAGCCGACCCCATGTCTGTATGACACTCCTATGTAATGTTATTGATGTGTGACATTTATAATGGGAGTCAATGGGCTTGTAGGAAATGAATGGGAGTCAATGGGCCATGTTAAGTCAATGAGGACCACTTTGAGACGTCCTAGCACCCCAGGGGTACAACTTATACCCCTTTTCGGGGTATGTTCCCACTTAGGCTGCAACCCCCTATAGATGTGGAGAATCCTATATTTCTATGAAATTCACACTCTGCGCAGTGATTCGTCAAAATTCGGCTCAATGTTAAGTGAATGGGAGATTTGGGATGATTTGGGACCCCCTAGCTCCCCAGGGGTACAACATTTACCTCCTTTTGGGGTATGTACTTATGAGTGCTGTAACCCTTTCAAGATGTGGTGAATCCCATATTTGTACAACATTCAGTCTTGGCGCTATGACGATTTCCGAGAATAGTTGTTACTGTGCAGGGCTGTGTTCTAAAAAAAGAATGGGAGTCAATGGGGCCATGTTAATTCAATGGGAAATTTTGGGACGTCCTGGAGCCCCAGGGGTGCAACATTTACCCACTTGTGTGGTATGTTCTTACTCAGGCAGCAACCCTCTCGGGATGTCGTGAATCCCATATTTGTAGGAAATTCACTCTTGGAGCTATGATGTGTCAAAGTTTGTCCCCATGTTATGTCAATGGGATTTTTGGGGAGGTTTTTTGGCACCTGCGGGGCCAAAAAAAACCCTGACCCCTTATAAAAGTCATAGCACACCATTCCTGATAAAACCGGACGATTTGACCCCACTTTTAGGGGTCTGGGGAAAAAACTGCGGGACTAGTTACGCGTCGAAAAATGAACAGTAAGAATGGACTTTGCCTATAGCAAACCCCATTAATGACAAATAATTCAGTTTCAAAATCACATTAATCTACTTAATATGACATGAATCAATCCCCTGATGGTATATGGCTTCCTTTTACAACTGATTCACGTGTTTTGAAAGCTTCAAAACAAGGCCACTACCCAACACCATTATACAGCATGGAGGAGCCAGGATAAAATTACATTAATAAAAGCTACTCTGACTGTATTAATATACTGTAACACAGAGATGCCTAAAACTATGGACCGCAAGCAAAAGTTGGCCCATAGTAACTTTTTATTTGGCCCACCATCCCATTTGAGAAGAGAGGGAGAATGATGGGAAGGTTGGGGCGAATGCCTTCAACGGAGATTGTCATTTCTAATTTTTTACTTATAACCTTTTTTGTTTTTTTGTTTGTTTGTTTGTTTGTTAAGCTACAAAAAAGCAAACTGGAATGAAATATGTCAATTAAATGTTGTGCATGGATCAGATTTTAAAAAATGTAAATACTGTCATTCGAAGAATTATTGATGAGCAAATCAAGACAAAGGTAGGCACATCTTGACTAGTGTATTCAGCATTGAACATCATTGCGTTATAAATGTTTTTGTTGCAAGAAGTTCACTATAAAATATATATAATTATTAATATGATTACATTATTTAAAAACTTATTTTTAAATATTAATAAATAAGGTAATTACCATGGCAACTTTAATGTAATATTTTGGTATATTTCGGCCCTCAATCAATCAAGTTTGGATTTTGACCATTCATAAGGAAAAGTTTGGGCACCCTTGATATAACACAAGGAAGTCACACCAAAGATGCCTCGAGGTAATTTAATTATTTTTATTTTCATTCCTTTAAACTAAAGAGACATGTTTGCTGCCATTGTAAATATTATATGCATCCAAACACATTTTTGTTGTACAACAGGTATTTTTCTGTAAAAGCATTGTGTGTAAAATGATGACTGTGTTTGGCAGATTTATTAAGGAATATGAACCTGTCTGGGCTTTTAATTGTATTCTGTGATGGCTGTTGCCAGACAGGCTCTTATAACGCCCTTTCCTCTGGCTTCCTTTCTAGGCATTTCCACGCTTGCCTTCAGCCAACTCGATTTCCTCTTCAGTTCTCATAGGCACATGAACCCAGGCCACAGTCGCACAGTGAATCACTGAACATCAGTCAGATAACACACAAGAGAAAGGTCAAACCTATGCTGGTCACACTATTGTCATGATAAATTCAGCTTTTTAGTTTCTTGACCCAATATTAAAATGAAATAGTCCAGTCAACATTTTAATCTGCTGACAATAGATTGCTGCCTGTATTGGCTGTTGTAAATCTAACCCTATTTCCTGATATTTCTACAGTTTTAAGGATTATAAACAGGATCACCAAGGAGGAAAAGAGTTGGAACCCAAGGTAAACTATATTATCCAAGACAATGGATTTACACAGCATTACACCAGATGGACTAAACTAAATTAAAAAGAGTTGTGCGTCATGCAAAATGTGATGGTTGCGTGTTGTGTCCTTCTGACGCAGTTGCTAAAAATATTTTCTTTTTTCTAAAAAACTTATTCAACCATGGCAAATTTAACATTATTCAACCATGGCAAATTCCATCATCCAGAACAATCCAAGAATTAGTGTTTTCAAACAATATATAGCTTATTATAGTAGTCGTTCTATGATTATGAGCCAAAGAACCAGATCTTTGGTATTTAGCACCATTTTGTACAGTGCAACCCTGGATCATGGCTAGGCCCCAGTGGTGTAAAGTAACTAATTACAAATACTCAAATTACTGTAACTAAGTAGTTTTTCTCAGAAATTGTAATTAATTTGTATCGGTAATTTTACTTCACTACTTTCTTTCAACCTGCAGTAGCTATTTTATTTTTATTTTCCAAGGGGATTAGAAAAATCAGTTCTGAAATTCCTGTCCAATCAAATTGCACATACCGTAGAAGGTAAATCGTATCATAATGAACTACCTCAAGACGTGTGCACTTTATAATTGCAGCAAACAGTTTGGAAGTATTAAAGTGTCATTGAAGATGTTCAAAATCTTTACACGCATTGACCCAGAGGCTGTTTAGATGCATGTCACTGATGAGAAGATGACGGATGTTTACTGTATGATGACCAAAATGGCCTTAAACACCCAGGAGGCATAGGACATTAACATGACGTCTGATTGACGTTAAACTCTAATGTCATGAGGACTTTGCATTTTGTTTAAAAAAATGGAAATCGCGTTGACGTCAGAACTTAACGTCAGGCCAATGTCAATGTCCAATGTCCAACCTAAAACCAACCAAATATCAACGTCTTATGATGTTACAGCTTAACGTTGTGTGAACATTACCCCTATGACATCTAACAGACGTTGGATTTTGGTTGTCGTACCTGATGAATAAATGTCAGTATTTGAAGTCAAAATGATGCTGGTTAAAGATTTTGGCTCAACGTTGGATTTTGGTCACTTTCTAACAACCTAAAATCAACCAAATATCAACGTCATTTCACGTCATTATTGGACATCAAAATAACGTTGTCCTTAGCTGCTGGCTTGACAATTAATTTTGGTCACCTGACAGTACAACCTAAATCTAACCTAATATTAACGTCTCATGATGTTGTGTGCCTGCTGGGCAATAACTAAATGCACTACAGATTGTTACGTTTACACACACATGCACAAATTACATGTAAACATAGCTTTTGACAGCTTAATACTCACTACTCTTGAGTACTTTTGAAAGGGCTACTTTTTACTCATAATTTGAGTAATATTTACAGCAGATACTTTTACTCTACTTGCACTACATTTTTAGGCAAGTAATGGTACTTTTACTTGAGTATGATTTTTCAGTACTCTTTCCACCACTGGTAGGCCCACATGGAATTTGCGTGCACAGAAATCCACAGATTTTTAAGCCCATCATTTAGTCTATTTATTTACTTGTGTAAATTTTGATTTATTTAGGTTTTAAATTAATTTCAGTGATAATATTGACAGTTTGTAAAGTAATATTTTCTGTCTTTAATCTTCTGTATTTTAGTAGATATATTGTATGATAGACTTGCTTTGTTTACCAAATAAGTGGATCTAGATGGATTTGCATTGTAAACATTAAATAAAAAGTTAAAAAGCTTTTTTTTTTTCATTTATTACGTTTTTAGCTACACTGTAAAAAAAATCCGTAATTTTACGGTTTATTTCAGGCAGCTGGGGTGCTGGAAAAAAAAAACTTAAAATAACGGCCATTAAATTACAGAAATTCCCTTAAATTTTAATTTCTGGTAAATTTCTATAATTCAACATCTGTTGTTTTACAGTAAATTTCTATAATTTAACGGCCGTTTTTTTTTTTATTATTAATTATTTTTTTATTAATTTAACGGAAAGTTTTTTTTTCCGGTACCCTAGCTGCTGGAAATAAAAGGTAAAAGTTTTTACAGTGTACGATACTCCCAAAATAATTCCACATAAATGCGCAAATTTTTTACAAAATTCTCTACAGAAATAGCAAAAAATGTTCGCAGATTCTACCTGGCTCTAATCATGGGTCATTACATTCTGCTAAATTTTATAAGCAAAGTGTCAATCACATCACATTTCTCTATGCAAAATCCCAAAGAATGTAAGCTTTTCACCAACTACATAAAAATTGTGGAAAAAAATTCCGGGAATCCTACATATTCTGTGTTGGGCAAAGCAGGAAACCTCAGATGAATGAGCATGACCTTTGGGCCTCAGATGACATTGCATTTAAAAAGCCATAAATTATAGCTCCACATCAGAACACTGCTAAAATCAAGAAATGCAACTTGAGTATTTATTACTCAAGGAGAAAGTATGTCAGTTCTATGCTGCCAGTTGATTGTCTGGGCCTGGGCTTATCTTAAATAGTCAAAAAGACAGTCAAAATGTGTGCTAGGGTCAGATAAGTCAGCATTTAAACTTGTTTCTGGGGAAAAAAATGAGTTCTTAATTCAAAAAAACCAAAGACACCATCCAGACTTTCATGAGCAACAGATTCAAAAGCAAACATTTGTCATGGTGTGTTGGTGCAGCAGAACAAACAGCATGGGTGACTGGCATGTGTGGGAAGCTTTGACTTGAAGGCATATATTGGAATAGTAAAGAGACACATACGGCCATCAAGATCATGTCTTTCACGGGAAGTCCATAATTATTGGATTAGGACAATGACAGGTTTCATTCTGCGTATGCTACAACAGTCTTTTTTACGTAGACAAAAGGGGGAATGTGCTTGACTGGTTCGACTGCAGTCCAGATCTGTCTCATATATACAATGATGACAAAGCACTTGAGCAGCTCGAGTCTTGTATGCTGTATTTGCTAGCAATTTTTTTTTTCAATTGGTTTTCTCATTTGCCAAACAATTAAACAATTGTGGGGGGAAAGGAAAGTTAATGTGATGTTGTGGTAAACATGCCCCTGTCCACCAATTTTTTGGAATGTGTTGCTGCCATCAAAATCTTAAAATATTTGTAAAGATTTTGTTAAGAATTACAGAATACAATCTATTTGTTCTGTCTAACAGAGTTGATTTTTGATCTCCCACACAACCAGTCTCTTAGTGACTGTTGCGACAAACACAGTTGTTAAATGAGTTACAAAAGCTGTTTCTACCCATCGATGTGAATTAAACTTATGTGCAAAACTGGAATATTGGATAAAACATTTGCAAATATAGCATAATTTCCATTCAAGGAGTCAAAAAGAACATAATCGTCATTCCTGATAAACTGGCACCAAATATCAAAAAGAAAAATGGAATTTGCTGAGGTAGGAGAAGCCACCCAGGAAGCATTTTTTGTTTTTAAAAGATGTCTAATAAATGTCTAATAGACACTTAAACATAGTCGTCTTGACTAAAATTGGGCCTTCAGTAAACAGAAATGAATGACTACACATATAAACTCTGTCGAATCTGTCTATTTGACGACTAGTCTAGTTTTGGGCTATTCTTAGATGTCTATTAGATTTTCACAGACAAGTTTAGCCTTGTTTTAGCCAAGCTGTCTAAATTTAGATGTCTATTAGATGTTTATTAAACACAAAATTGTTTGCTGGGCAACATTTTTTGTTGTTGTTATATAATAAATTATTTGAAGCTCAAAATGTAATGATTGCATGTGAATGAAGATGAAATGCAATGATTGTGCTGTGGCTTTTGGAGAAACAAGACCACTCTTTGGAAGCGCAGCCACTTTGAAGACAGACTTTGGCTAAGGGGTTTTAGAAATGACCAAAACAACATTTCAGATGTTGAACAATGTTGTTGGTTTGCTGGTTCACATCTATTTTTGTTATCACATTACTTTTTGATGCACATGCTGCAATTTATTCAGTAAATGTGTTTCCATAGAATTTTTTTGTGCATTTTATCTTATTGGATAAAAAGTTTATTCTACTACCTTTTTTTGTTTCAAAATGTATGCACATCATGGCAATTCCTCTAAACATTTTTATGTGTTATTTTAAAATGTACATAAAAATATGTGGATGGAAACATGACAATAGACCACCAACATAATGCCCTTCTGTCATCAAGGAACATTAAATTGAGACTTAAATAAGCCGTGGAGAGAAAAATAAATGATTTGGTTGATAAAAATTTTATTTGGCAGCAATGCAAACGTGAGAATCCTCATGTTACACTCAAAAAAGACATGTGCTGCTTGTTCCAGCTACTTATAAAATAAGTTGAAAAAACAGAATTCTGGGCCTCACAGCAAGAAGGTCGCTGGTTCAAGCCTCGTCTGGGTCAATTGGAATTTCTGTGGGGAGTTTGCATGTTCTCTCTGTGTGTGCACATGGGTTACCTCCTGTTGCTCCAGCTTCCCCCACAGTCCAAAAACATGTGATATAGGTGAATTGAATAAGCGAAATTGTCCATAGTGTGTGTGAATGAGAGTGTATAGGTGTTTCCTAGTAATGGATTGCAGCTGTTTTACGCATCCACTGTGTAAAACATATGCTGGATAAGTTAGTGGTTCTACTGAATTCCACTGTGGCGACCCCTGATTAATGAATGAATGAACAGAATTCTTAATTTCTTTTGGAACAACTTCATCTTTTTTATGTTTAATCCATTTACAGTAAATTTGTAACAACAATTAGGTTAACGTTAATGATTTGTGTTGGGATAACATGTAGGAATTGTGTGGATCACAGGATTTTTTACAGTGTATGGTATGGTATGTTAATATCCACAATCAACATTCATTCATTTTCTTTTCGACTTAGTCCCTTTCTTAATCTGGGGTCGCCACAGCAGAATGAACCGTCAAATTATCCAGCATATGTTTTACGCAGCGGATGCCCTTGCAGCTGCAAACCATCACTGGGAAACACCCATACACCTCCATTCACACTCATACACAACGGACAATTTAGCTTACCCAATTCACCTATACCACATGTCTTTGAAACCGGAGCACCCGGAGGAAACCCACGCGAACACGGGAAGAACATGCAAACTCCACAGAGAAATGCCAACTGACCCAGCCGAGGCTCGAACCAGCAACCTTCTTGCTGTGAGGTGAGAGCGCTACCCACTGTGCCACCGTGCTGCCCACAATCAACATTCTTCACTGTAAAAAATGCAGGGTTCTACACAGTTCATTCATGTTGTCCCAACACAAATCAATTAAGTTAGCTTAACACTTTTAACAAATTTATGTGGATTGAACTTAAAAAAATTAAGTTGATCCAATAAATTATCAAGAATTGTGTTGTTTCAGCTCATTTTAAATAAGTTTGAACAAGCAAAAAAAAGAGTGTTCGTGTGCCTCACGATTAAATTAATGTACTATGCACTGTAAAAAAAAGATGGGTTCCACACAATCTATTTGTGTTGAGACGACATGAAAGAATAAAATGTATTAAAAAAATTTTTTTTATGTGAACACGAAGTTGTATCCCCCAAAAAACTCAAGAATTGTGTTGTTTTAACTCATTTAAAACAAGTAGTTTGAGCAAGCAGCAAACCTATGTTTTTTGAGTGTGGAGAGGCATAAGTAAGTAAATCATTGTTTATGTAACACTTTAAATGTTATCTTTTTGTCTGGTTTGTGTTTAGAAAATGGAATAAAATTTATTTTGTTGCTCATGCTCTCAGGAAACACAAGCACTCAAAAATGTGCTACCATAGAGCTTTATATCTTCAGTGTTTCTAGCTACGTTTCCCTCCACCTATTTTTATGCACATTTTGGATATGCGCATAAAAAAACTGTTGATGAACACGCTATGATGTGCATAAATTTAGAAATTGTGCATAAAAAATGTATGCGCATAACTGAGTAGGATAAACTATTTATTCGATAAGAAAAGATGCGCATAGACTACAATGGAAAGACTTTTACTGCACTAATTCCAGTATGTGCATTTAAAAAAGGTTATGTAATTTTGTTATAAGAGATCCTGAGATGATAAAAATGTGTGTAAATAGACAAACAAGCAGGCTGAGCACATTGTAAACCATCGAAAATGTTGTTTTGGTCATTCTAAAACGCCTTACCATTTAGGTATTAGTGTTATTATATTATTAATGACCAACAGAATCAAGAGTGTCTGTGCTCCGCGTCTGACACCTTCAAATGCCACCAAATTCACTGCATGTCAGGATTGCCTTCTGAGGCGCAAGTCATTTATTAAATGAAGAAAAGATTGACGCATTTTCTCCTACTGCAGCAAATTCAGTTTTTACTGTTAATATTTAGCGCCAGTTAATCAGGAAGTGATGATTTTATTCGCTTTGACTCGTTGGATAGAAATGCTGCTTTATTTGCACGTCTTTTATCCGATAATTCAGTTTTGCGCATAAAGTTCATTCGCATTTTTGGATGGAAACATAGCTAATGACTATGCAAGTTCCAGTTCCTATGCAGTTTAATTCAAACTCAACTACAATTGCTTGAGAGGACGGCGCTTACCAAGAGGTCAACTTGACGTAAGATTGTGTACACTACCTGAAATATTACATCATTAAACTTTTATACATTAAGCAAAATTGCTAAGTAGTTCTCAGGTACCATGATTGTTTTTATTTACATCTGCCATTAATTTGCTCTTGAACTGAATCATTAGTGGAAGTTATTACACCACCTTCCATAATAATTAAAGACAATTATGGGCAAGACAAAATGCATCAATCACAACATTCAGTAACAAGATAGCCACTCTGAGCATATCAGAGCAAAAAAAGGTGTTTCTTGAAGTCTTAAAAGTTTATAAAGGGGCTGTGCTGCAGAGCATCTTTTACAGTGTGACACTCCTGCTACTGAACGATGTGATGAGAAGGGATAATTAGCGCCTGAACAAACTGAACAGCACAGTATTGTCTTTGGGCAAATAAACCAAGTGATTTCTGCACTCAGGCGGTACTGGGATGAACTGCTGACTGAACACATTGTTCCCCTGGTGCTCTTGCCTTACAAGGTGGGCCGGTTATGTAACTGCATTGAAGAGGGGAGCCTTGGGCAAGGGTACTAATTCATTTTTCTGGAAGAGGGGCAAAGTAAATGACTTTCTAATGGGACTGATGCACACCATTGGCTTACTTGCCCAGGACTGGACACGGCTCAAATATGCAATGACTCCTGCTGGTGAAGAAAACACTATCCACTGAAGCATATCCACTTTATTTTGCAAAGCAGAAGTAAGCTGTGAATATGGATGACTTTCTTTTTTCGCATGAGAGGCCATACAAAATGCTTCACCCCTCAGTGGTGCCAAGGGTCTATGCCATCTTACAAATAACATTGAAAAAAAACTAAACAAAATTTGTAAAATTAAAAAAAGAAACACAATAAATACAATGAATTATTAATAAGATGATGAGTAAATAACTGAAAAAACAATTTAAATATTTGTGTACATTACACAGTATTTGACTGTAATATGAACTGCATTTGTAGAACAGCAAAATAAATGGTGCTGGAAATGTAAATACAGTATTTTTGCTGTAATTGATTTACAGTAAGTTACTGGCAAACTGAACCGTAATATAAACTGAATTTTACAGTAGGATTGTTATGCAGCATGTTGCTATATTTTAAAGACGCATTGTAAAAATGACTGTATATTTTACAGTAGAGATAAACAGTACTGTAAATACATATACAGTCAGATAAATGGTGTTGTAAATGTAAATACAGTTTTTTTGCTGTAATTGATTTACAGTAAGTTACTGGCGAACTAAACGGTAATATAAACTAAATTTTACTGTAGGACAATTATGTAGCATGTTACTATATTTTAAAGACACATTGTGAAAATTACTGCATAATTTACAATAAACATTACTGCAAATACATATATAGCAAGATAAATGGTGCTGTAAATGTAAATACAGTATTTTGCTGTATTGATTTACAGTAAGTTACTGGCAAACTAAACTGTAATATGAACTGAATTTTACAGTGGGACAGTTTTGCTGCATGTTTGTTTTAAAAATGCTTTGTAAAAATGACTGTATATTTTGTATATTTTACAGTAAAGGTATACAAAACTGTATATACATATACAGCAAGATAAATGGAGCTGTAAATGTAAATACAGTTTTTTGCTGTAATAGATATACAGTAAGTTACTGGCAAACTGAACTGTAATATGAACTGAATTTTACAGTAGGACAATTATGCAGCATGTTACTATATTTTAAATACGCATTATAAAAACAACTTTATATTTTACAGTAAATATATACAATACAGTAAGTACATACACAGCAAGATAAATGGTGCTGTAAATGTAAATAGTTTTTTGCTGTAATTGATTTACAGTAAGTTACTGACAAACTGTCATGTAATATGAACTGAATTTTACTGTAGGACAATTATGCTGCATGTTACTATGTTTTAACGACGCATTGTAAAAACAACTTTATATTTTACAGTAAATATGTACAATACTGCAAATACATATACAGCGAGAAAAATGGTGCTGTAAATATAAATACAGTTTTATTGCTGTAATTGATTTAGTTTTTGTACAGCTATAAAAAATGGAAAGAGGTCACACTAAAGTGTTGTACATTCAAGTTACAAATGCCCACACCTGTGCCTGTATTTAAAAAAAATTTTCAAATTAACAAGTGTGATTCCACATGTTCTGAAATTATTATCAAATCATTTTTAAGATAAAAGACTTCAATAGGCAAATAATTGGAGGTGATGAAGAACATCAGCAGCTCTGATGTCAGTGACATTAATGCCCTGCAGATATACCATTATTTACCTTCTTTCACATAAACAGATACCAACAAACCCTGCGCAGAATATACTGGTAATTTTTCTTTCCAATAGACACCTTTAGTCCAATATCTTCCAAAAGCATTCCCTGAAATGATGTAAGAACATAATGCAACAGCACATTCAGGAAATTTCGACGGAGACGCCAGCAGACTCGCTGTCAGCACTTGTAATCCTGTCTGAACAAACTACACAACTCTCTGAGCTTTCACTGCAGTTCACCCATCATGCTGCTTCAAAAGATACGAGGCAAAACCAGGATCAGTGGAGTTTTTTTTTTTATTTGAAAGCACGTCAAGTGAAACAGCCAGCATGTCTCAAGCTCACAGAAAGACAAATCTTTTACTAAAAGAAAGTCTCACAGAAACAAAAGAGGTTCAGATAAAAAAAAAGTATTTAAAAATTAGAGTTTCGATGTACTGTATGGTTATGCAACTCAATAATTGTACAGCTCTTAATAAAAACTATTTTGGCATAAACATTATGTTCAAAAATAAACCTAAGCAATTTGATGCCCTAACACTTACCTGAGGTAGAGGAGTGGCAAATGTGTCTTTGATTGTAATGAAGCCATTATAATTGGGTGGAGACAACTTATGTAAGTCAGTGTAAACACCCATGATTACATCCCTGACACCTTGATAAGTGTTGTCCAGGGGTGTATGGTGCAGTACAGGAGGATCAGATATTCAATTGTTGAACTAGTTAGGATGACGAATTTAAGATTAAATTTTGGTACTCGTTTAAGAAATGTTGTCATCTGAAAATTAAAAAAAAATATGTGACACTTTTCACTTTTGGTAACTGCTGCACTGTATAAAAATATCCGTGAATGAGCAGTTGTCTGTATTTTGTGATTTATGTTTTTATTTTTTTTATATGTTTACCCATTTATGTATGCTTCTGAACTATGTTTAAACTTAAATAGTTAAAAAAGTGACTTTTATTAACATTTTTAATAGTTTAAAGTGATATATTGTCTGGGTTGGTGCTGTTTGTTATGGCACAAAGACATTGTATTAAACTGCGAGTACATTTTGTGTTCATTTACAGACTTATTTGTCTATAATTTCGTATACATTATATAATTTCAAACTACTAAAATTAAATTTTAATTAAAAGTCCCTTTGTCACTTTTTAACATCAAAAGTCGACAGGCCGAGATTAAGGTCCTATTTTCCCATATTCCAATTCACATAAATAGACAAAAAACTTTGGCGAATCACAAAAAAAATGAAACTGTAATTAACAGATATTTTTAACCAACGTTTAACAATTCCTCTTATGTTTATATATATATATATATATATATATATAT
>CAIGQZ010001256.1:829169-861155 GCA_903798205.1 Danio tinwini | reverse complement strand
ACACACACACACACACACACACACACACACACACACACACACACACAAACAGAAGCTCTGATCAAATTCACCCTGTTGGCAGAAAAATTCCTCTTATGTATACAGATACTTACACCAGTGCCCTCTGCTGTCTGCTTCCACTGTTACTGCCCCTTCACAACTTGGCCAACTTCGAAGATTTTTCTGTCAGGATAGAAGCCCTTTTAAATAATATATTGATCCCTCTATATGATATATATATATATCCATTCATTTTCTTTTCGGCTTAGTCCCTTTATTAATCTGGGGTCGTCACAGCGGAATGAACCGCCAACTTATCCAGCATTTGTTTTACACAGCGGATGCCCTTTCAGCCACAACCCATCTCTGGGAAACATCTATGCACACACATTCACTACGGACAATTTAGCCTACCCCCAATTTACCTGTACCGCATGTCTTTGGACTGTGAGGGAAACCGGAGCACCCGGAGGAAACCCACACGAACGCAGGGAGAACATGCAAACTCCACAAAAAAACGCCAACTGACCCAGCCGAGGCTCGAACCAGCGACCTTCTTGCTGTGAGGCGACAGCACTACCTACTGCGCCACTGCGTCGCCCTATATATATATATACCCACAAGGGTTGGACAATAAAACTGAAACACTGGCCATTTTACTGTTGGAATGTTGGATAAATTTGACCAGCATGGAGGTCAGTCTTTATTGACTGAATATTCCACCAGCAAGAGTAGCAGAGTAATACACCCAATATTATACACTCTCAGAAATAAAGGTACGAGAGCTGTCACTGGGGTCATACCTTTTCAAAAGGTGCACATTTGTACGTGAAGGGTCCATATTGGTACCTCAAACTTATATATTAGTACCTACAAATTTTAAGAGGAACACTTTTGTACTTTTTAGTTACTAATATGTACCCTTGGGGTATTAATATGGACCTTTTAGGTACAAATGTGTACCTTTTGAAAAAGTACCACCCTAGTGACAACTCGTGTGTACTTTATTTCAGAGAGTGTAGGCGACATATTAGAATTCAAAAAAGTACAAACTGTTGGTAAGCGTCTCGCTGACACATCTTTGACCAAGACAGCTAGTCTTTGTGGTGTATTAAGAGCCATAGCATCAAGGGTAATGTCAGCATACCACCAACAAGTACAAACCATATCCAACAGGAGTAACTGAATGCGAGAGGAAGCTGTTTGAAAGGGGTGTCTGGGTGCTAACCCAAATTGTATCCAAAAAACATAAAACCACAGCTGCCCAACTCACTACAGAATTAAATGTGCACCTCAACTCTCCTGTTTCCATGAAAAATGTTCATCGGGAGCACGGGCTCAATAAATGGCTGGACTGCTATAAACCCTTGGTCACTTGTGCCAATGTCAAACGTTGGTTTCAATAGTGCCAGCAACAAAACTGGCTGTGGACAATGTGAAACATGTTCTCTCATGAATCCACCTTAACAATCCCACTGCTCCAGAGTTGTTTGATGAACATGAAAGTAAAGTTAATCATCTCCCTGTTTTTGAAAGCTTGATAAGGTACGGCATCGCAGCCTGGTTTGGTAACTTGTTGGTGCAGCTGAGAACTAAAGTAGTCCGTTTGATTCACACTGCTTGGAAAATTATTGGTGTATCAGAACAGATGTCACTGCAGCATATTTATGAACAGGACACATTAAGACATGCTAAACAAATTGTTTGTGACTTATCACAGGTTCTGCATTATGAGTATGAGTTGTTACCTTCAGGAAAATGTTTAGAATACCTTGCTGTAGAATAAACAGATATAAAAACTCTTTTTATGGTGAGCGTTAAGCTATTAAATAGTGGTGGCTTAGACTGAGAGCATCTCTGTTTTTATTTATTTATTTATTTATTTATGTGTATATGGGTATGCAACTTTTTGGGAGTGGGGGTATAGATTTTTTTATTTATACTTATCAGTTTTTTTCTAAGTTTGTATTGTTGTTCTATGTATGTGATGACTGCAGCTGAGGGCAAGAGCCTAACTGAGACAATAAAGGTTTACCTTACCTTACCTGGCCTGCACACCGGATCTATTTAGCTACTTTTGGGGTGTTTGGGAAAGTCAGGAAACGTTTTTCTTCACCAGCATCACATAGTGACCTGGCCACTATTCTGCAAGAAGAATGGCTCAAAATCCCTCTGGCCACTGTGCAGGACTTGTATCTGTCATTCCAAATATGAACTGATGCTTTATTGGCTGCAAAAGGAGGCCCTACACCTAAAATTAATTATTGTGGTCTAAAACCAACCTAAAAAATAATATCATGTTTTAAAACTTAGCAAAATTCTTTATTGTCTAACTGGCATCTTGATCAGACAGGTTTGTGATCAGTTAAGGATTTATGAACTGCAGTTGTTTCACTGCTCCAGCAAGCTGGTGGTGGACAAATACATTGTCATGTACACAATCATATATACTTTGCCCAATTTACAAACATAAAATTTGTGCAGACATGCGAGTAGGCCTAGTGTAAACAGTTGCCGCCTAAACTGTTCTTCCCATCCGCCAGTCCCACACGCCCAACTAAACGCAGCCATGTTAAATCTACAGTGAAGGTCGCGTAACAATACAGTGCAAACAGCAGTAAACACAACAAAAGTGCATTCTCAGATTAAACAAATTAGTCATCGAATTATAAAAAACGAAAATTGTGTTTATAGCCAACATCATAACGCACAAAAATCGAAATTCGTTTTAATATAACATTCTTGTTTAATCGAATTTTGTTAAATTTTTCCCATGGATCTACTTAAAAAAAATATTCCAGCCCCTCCCTCCCCGAAAAAGTAGTCCCGGTCACGTCCGCCATTTCGGTGGAGACTGGAAAGCCATTGAATTGAGCAAAAATACCGCAATGATTAAATTAAATATCGGACGCAAATCGGTATGTTTTATTAGCTCTCTAGATTAAAAGTTAAAGACTCAGACTATTACTATTTGAGGTAGCAACGACGAGAAAAAAACAATTGTATTTTTGCGCGTCAAATTCCGTGAATTTGTCTGCATCTTCATGCACGCTAATGTGTTAGCTTAGTAACGTCAACGTTAGCAGGACGACCACACGCTGTTTACTGAAGATTTTAGTGTTTCTTAGACTAAAACTAGAGTCTATTAACTAATTTAATAAATTTGGGACATTTATATTTCGCGTTTCTAAACAAATCGCCACACTGTCCGCCGTTGCACAGGATCCAGTAAAGAGTGAAGGAGACATGGCGAGCTCGGTGGGGAACGTGGCTGACAGCACAGGTAAACAAGACAAACACTAACGTTACTTCTTGGTTTTAAGTTAACATAAATACCGATGCAATTTTATTAACTTATTGATGTATTAATTCATTACGCTGTAATACTGACCCTTCTCTCTCTCCGCATGCGTTATGAGTTACGATGTGAGATAAAATACCAAAGTAGTTTTATATTCAAATATGGACTGTGTTAACAACGGTAGTACCATTAAAGTAGTATCATCTTTCATGTTTTTAACAAGACTAGGTGGTTGTTAACAGTCATCTAGAATTATAACGATGGTGAGTCAGGTGTTCTCGCAGAGGATGTCCAGCCTCCTGCCTCTTCCATTTCATGTGTTGTTTTCTTATGGATGTCGCTGTTGCAGTGTCTAAATTAGGTCTGTGCGCATTTCAGAATTGAAGTAGCATAGCGTTCCTAAGTCCAATTTGAATGTAATATTGTGTCATAAATTCTAATGAAAATAATGATGTATCCCTCACTATTGTACTTATTTTTATTATGCAGAAGACCATTGCATAGTATGTTAAGTAGCCTAGTATATGTGATATTTAAAGAAGCATAAAATTATATTAATAACAAGTCAGAGTTTAAGATTTTTTTGTTCCAAATGTGCACATATAATTAATTTTGCAGGTCGTGGTGGACACCTCATTTCCAAGTTTGGTCTAGTTTTAAAAAGCCAACTATTTAAACTGCATCAGACTTATTAAATTTATGCTCATGAATTGAAAGGATGCCAGTTTTTAAGTTCTGAATTTTGCCCAACTCTGCAACACACCTATGTATGTTTATCTGTCTTTGCATGTTCATATCACATCATACTCATTCATACCAAACCTCATCTGTTTTTCATTTTCATTCCAATTCATTCTTTAACACTTTAATTTAATATTTTTAGAATTTAAGTTCTTAATTATTTATTGATGATTTAAAAACTTTAAATCATCAATTTTATTAATTTTAGATAATCAGTTGCTAAGTTTCTTTAAAGATATTTAAATGGTAATATCATCATTACATGAACCATCAATGGCAAAATGCATAAATGGTTCCACAACACTGTTAATTTTTAAACAGCACCACTGTTCTTTATCTTTTATTTATTTATTTATAATTTTACCTCATTTCCATTTCTTCTAACGTGTTGTTTCCCCCCTCCTCTGGGTTGCGTTGGTGCTTCAGAACCAACCAAACGTGTTCTTTCCTTCCAAGGGTTGGCAGAGCTGGCGCACCGTGAATATCAGTCAGGAGATTTTGAGGCAGCAGAGCGCCACTGTATGCAGCTGTGGAGGCAAGAGCCGGATAATACTGGTGTGCTGCTGCTACTCTCCTCTATCCACTTCCAGTGTCGCAGGCTAGACAGGTGAGATGGACAACTTTGCTCAGTTGGAGCACGGTCTGTGGGTCTTCTTCACTGCTTCTCTGTGGGAAGATGGAGTGGTGGTCTGGTCTGGTGTTAAAGGTTAATTGATTGTTTTTGGTTTTTGGTCTGCTGTACTAATTTGAGATGCTTTGTTTCCTCCTTTTTTATAATGGTTGCAAGCTTTTTAATAAAAAATTAGGGTTTTTCCTGGCTCAAAAAAATACACTGTTTAAAGCAATTAGTTGATTTTACTATTTAAATGCGTTTTTGAGCTTGTGATTCCCTGCCATTTGCCAAAATATTGCGATACACCAACCACGATAGGTATCGCAAAACTCTTGTGAAGTACCACAATACTCTCACGCCCCTACTGCCCATTGTTGAGGTTGACATCACTTGTCTCTAACTAATTAAACCAAATTTAAGCACATATTTATTTGATCACATTTGATTAAATTGTACTAGTAATGAGGTTTTGTTCTAAATATTACATTCTAAAGTAGTAGTATTTTCCAAGTGCATGTCATGTGAGTGAGCGATCACACTCGATTATTACTGCATGGTTTCTTCTACATTCATTCTTCCATGGCAGGGCGCCACACCAAAATTCACCCCGCCACTAACTGATGCTTGCACGCCGATTTTCTTTGTTTATGCACAAAATTCTTGCATGCCCTCATTAATACTCTGCTCAAGTGCACTTTCAAATACACGCTGCTGAAGTGCGATTTAGTGTGTTCACGCATCACTAACTGACTGACAGGTACAGGTGCGTGATGCGTGAGGCTAGCAAATACAACGTAGCTTTCAGTTAAGATGAACATAGTTTTCATAATTATACTTTATAGATAATAGATAATGCTTTATAATACTTTAAAATGTATAGATGACATTATCTTGCTGGAGTTTATAGCCGTTTCACTTTACTCCAGGGAGCATTAATACCGCTCGCGTCTACTGGAGACATTCATAAATATTTCTAGCAAATCTAATGAAGGTTGGAGACATACTTGTTACATAAACACACTAAATCGCACTTTAGCGGCGTGTATTTGAAAGCGCACTTGAGCAGAGTATTTATGAGGGCATGCAAGAATTTTGTGCATGAAAAGAGAAAATCGGCGCAAGCAATATATTGAGATTGCAGTTTTTAGCACCGTTCGCTGATTTCTTCCCTATACTGAACTGTAGAATAAAATAAATACAAAGATGACGTTCACCTCTTACCTGATGTCTTTTAACAATACATTTTCTATGTGTTTGCGAAATGGAAGTCATAGGACATCTTCCCTATCCACCTTACTCTGAGAAAAGAGTGAACTTTAGGAGGTAAAGCTCAATATGATGGGAAATGGCTGAGCCAAAAAGTAACAAACAAATCAATCAAAATAAAAATGTACAAAAATCACAAAATATCTCAAAGTGGGCAAAAGTAATGCAAAATAATTTTGCCCAAACGAAAGTTAAGCAAAAACAACGAAATTCATAATCATGTTAGCAAAATACAGAGGAACTTATCTAAATATTTCAAATGTCCTTAGAGAGGACAAGCCTGTTTGTCTTTTACTAGTCTACACTGCAGTTATTTAAAGAGAATCCTTTTTTTCTAATTAGTCTATATTGGAGGTACTTATCTAATGTTTGTTGTTTACTCAGGTATCCTGACTGTGCTAAAATGGGATGGCAAAGTTTATAAAGAAAAAGTTTAGTTGTTCTTGTTATTAAGTGAATCTATTGTTTCTTAGCATTGCTGTTAAGACGACATCAACCCTAACCCCACAGCAAACAGAAACCTAACCGAATCGAACCGTGGCTTCAAAACCATAAACCGAACTGAATTGTGCCTTTGGTTTATCGTTACACCCCTAATACTGAATGTGTGTCATTGTTTTAACTTATGGTTAAGAATTAAGCAATATATTGCATTGTAATTATTCAATTGCTGTACTAAAATATTGTTTGACAGTTGGACAGTTTTGAATATTTTTTTACTAATAATAATAATTAAATTAAATAATAATTTAATAAATAATTAAAATTATTATTTTTTTTTCTCTAAAGGGTATTTTACAGGGAGCGCATTACAATGAAAATACGTTCACTCTCATTCTTAAAATATTTGCTTGATATGCAGGTCAGCTCACTTCAGCACACTGGCCATCAAGCAGAACCCCATGCTAGCTGAGGCCTACTCTAACTTGGGCAATGTTTACAAGGAACGAGGTCAACTGCAGGAGGCCATTGAACACTATCGTCACGCTCTTCGTCTCAAACCAGACTTCATCGATGGATACATTAACCTGGCAGCTGCATTGGTGGCAGCAGGGGACATGGAGGGAGCAGTTCAAGCATATGTGTCTGCTCTTCAGTATAATCCTGTGAGTCAAGTCTCAAGTGTTCTGGAGCAAGTGACCATTCTTATCCAGGCAAACTAGCTTGTCAGAAGTAACTCATTTAAAACAAACATTGCACATCAGGCATTTGAGTTGACGTTGTGCCAGTCAATTTTATATTTTAATTTTCACTGTACTGTATGCGTATTGAACTGTGGGGGTTGTACCGAACAGTTCAATTTTAAACAGAGTAATGCAGCATCCCTATTATCTACAGTTCTTATATAAACTGTTGGCACATGATTTTTTTTCCATGCTGAAGAAATACTGAAAGCACGGATTTACTTGCAGTCTCATATAGGGCTGTGCAATATTATCGATACATCTAACTATTGCGATACTTTCTTTTACGATAGTGTATCGATAGTCCAACCTCAACTATCGATTCAAGTTGTGCCAAATGACCTCCTCCTCCTCCACTCCTGTAGATGTCCCTAACTCACGATCAACAAAATGCCAAGTAGTACGGGATCAGAAGTAAGCAAGAGTGAGCATAGCATAAAATATAAAGGTGCCTCCAGCTTTTAGAGCTGACGTGTGGCTACACTTTGGTTTTAACGCTATAAGGGTTGGGTCGATAGACGATGTAATCGCCGATGGCCTATAGACATCACGATGCTGCTGAGGCATCACCGATCCTCCGCACTGCCTCCGTTGCAAACCCGCTTGTGAAAAACACACACTCAGGCCCCGTTTACACTGATACAGCTTAGTTTTAAAATTTTAGAACAAAAATGATCCACATCCAAACTGGCATTTCACCAAGCATTTCTGAACAGCCCTCCGTCTACTGAAAACGCACATCATGTGACCACACACAGCCACAGCCCCACACACACACACACACAGTCATGCGCTCCTCTGAACTCCAGAGAAGTGTATGGACTCTATATTTTATACAGTCATTGCATTGGTACGGACCCTTTATCAAGGATGTACCGCTGGATTGCGTCCCACTATAAGTTAGTTGTTAAATGTGATATTTAATTAATCTTGTCTCTATCTAACGACTTTTCAATCTTTTGATTCTATCAGGTAACGTGTCACAGCATCAGTACACTGCGTCAGTCTTTCGCTTTCACGCTTGTACTCAGTAATTTTTGTGAAAACCTCAGATACTGTTGGTTAGTTCCTGTTGGTTGTGCAGCTTTTTTACCAAGCAAGTGTGTGGACGCCATAACGGCACGGTTCACTCTGCCTAGTCATGCCAGATCGAGTCCCGCGGAAAAAAGTGATTGACAGGTGGTAATCAATATAATGTGACACGCATACTAATACAAACTATTGCAATATATCACAATATTTATTGTATCGCGATATATCGCGATCTATCGTATCCTGACCCATGTATCGCGATATATATCGTATCGTGAGGCCCTTGCCAATACAAAGCCCTAGTCTCATATACTAGGTCTCTTTCTCTAGTGTATAGTTTTATACTATCTTGAATACACAGAAATGTAGTGGAATGTTATAATATTTTTAAGGGAGACCACCATAGACAATGTTATAATTCTCCATCTAACTCAAGTCTTATATTTATATTTTTGCAACAAAAAAAATTATCTTGTATTGCAAATGTTGTTTTCTAAATAAATGCATAATGTTTATTTTAGAGTTTTTTTTATATCAAAATGCAGTCTGTGTGTAATTATTTAGATTTGAAGTATTAAATGAGTCTTCAGAGAAGTCTAGAAAAGTATGACATTTTGCAATAGATTACATATATGAATCCCGTTGTAAATGTTCTGCATATTGATTCCCCCCCCCCATCTTTTATTACAGGATCTGTATTGTGTACGCAGTGACTTGGGTAACCTGCTTAAAGCGCTTGGGCGCCTTGAAGAGGCCAAGGTATGTTTAAAGATGTCGGCCCTTGCACGTTTACTTAATGATTTCTTTTTATTTTAATTTTTTAAAACCATAGCTGAACATCATAATCCCTGCCAGACTTTGGGTATCTGGCTTTTTGTAAAGAGAGTGCTGCTCATTGTATTTTCCCACATCAGCATTCTATACCATCTTACAGGTCTAGCCTAAGCATTTAACTAGAGCAGTGTGTACCCAGATCCATCAGGTCACCTGCTTTCACCTACCTAATCAAAGCAATTTTTTAAAACATTCAGCAAGGATAAGACCCTTTTACCCTCCTCTCACTCATTTTGTTTTAATTTGTTTTGCTCATTTAGATGACTAGATTAGAGACATGCCCACTCTTTCCAATCCTCTTTTTGCCCTCTCCCACATTAATGCTTTTCTAAGTCTGATCACTGCCCGTTCAGCCCCCGCTCTCCCCCACACAAAGGAAGAAAGGCTGGGCTCTTCTGTGTCTTACCAAAGGGGGGTCTTAAAACACATGCTGCAATTATGGCATTTTTTTATTCCCTGTAAAATCTTGGAGGGATTTTGCTGGCATGGTCTTAGATAAATGAATGGACTGACAAAGGTAGTGATCTTTGTATGCAAAGAATAAGATGGCTTCTAACCCTAACCTTGCGGTTTTGGTCATTGACCAAGACCATTTATTTGCTTCAAAAGTTGGAGAGTGGCCTTTTGACTGTCAGTTTGGATTTGGCTTTAATTCGCCAGTATTATGAGGCCCTAGTTAATGCCCTCTTTGCGGCAGCAAGGCCAGTTGTGGTTTCAGTGGGTCTTTGGGGAGATAAAGTTAATGGTGTAGAGAAAGTTTTCCTCCTGGTAGTTAGAAGCCTTCTTATTTGGTTCCTCAGGAGGGTGAAGTGGGGAAGAGTCGAGGGTGCCAATGGCCCCCCACCAACTCTGTCGCTTCTAACCCCCCACGCGCTTGCTCAGGGCCTGTGGAGTGTGCGCGCTTTGAACTGTCTGCCTGACCCCTCAGTCAGCCCAACAGATGCTCTTTAAGGGCTCCGCAGTGCATTTAACTAGAACTCATAAGGCTTTGGCCCTTGTTTTTTTTCTTCACATTTTAACTTCACATTCCCCTGTCTTTTCCTTCAGATAGAGCTAACCGGGTTTGGGAGGGTTTCCAACACTGCATCAGCCCTGGACTGTGTCAGGCAGACAGATCACTATTTGCACTCCACTGCACGCGTCAGATATCATGATAGAAAGAGAGAATTATACACGCGCAGCAAAAAGCGATGACCTCTTTATTTCAGAGCTGTGGAGGCTTCTAGATGATTATGAAGTTCTTAAACCCCAGGCTTTTTTCCTTATCCATTGGCCAGGACTCAAGAAGGCAGGACAGGAAAAAGCAAACAAGTTATTAAACCATGTAAACAAAGAGTACAACAAAGGAAAATAAAAGATCATTGATTTACATTTTTTTTCCCCTCTTGGATGTTATGATTATTAATAATAATCCCAGATCAATGTGATCAGTTCTTTTGGGTAAGATCAAGCCAGTTCTCCTCCCTCCTGTACCTGTATTTGAAAATGTGAATTCGTAATGGAAAGTTCAAATCTGTTTGTAAAAACTCAACTAAAAGCCTTTCTTCACTCTTGACCCCTTGCAAACATATATTTCTGTTTTTAAAACTGTAAAATCCCTTTCATTGCATGGGTTTAAACTTAGATCATTTTTATTTTCTTTACTTTTTTGGACTTGTTTTGCTTTGTCAATACAAGTGTTGATGTCCATATGAAATGTCTTAATTGCCAACTTTTACTAACGCTCTTGTTTTCTTATTTTGTCTCTTTTGGTTTTTCCACCACTGATATTGTTATTTAGAAGGTTTCAGGTGGGTGACACTATTCCTGCGTAGGTGCGGTCCGGTGGACAGGAACACTAGGGCATCATCAGTCTTCTCCTCTTCCAGCTGCGGCCGCCCCCAGACAAAGTCCAAAAATATGGTAACGGGTTTGTAAGAGAAAAGAAAGAAAAACATCTACTCCAATGCCTGAGTTTTGTATTGTGACTTCCTTTGAAGAACAAAAACTAGCAAAAAAAAAAAAAGTAAAATAAAAAGAAAGAAAAAGTTTTGCCCACTTAATTAAATAGAGAAATGGATTGGATGCTGTAAGCAAACAAAGCACAGTAAGAATCCCTCTAACTCTCTTACTTGTTAATTTATTTTTTTTCCTGTTCCTTTGGAATATGATTTATTTTTTCTCCTTTATTTGGAGTTGCAGCGTTCTTCTGAGCAGATGATGCGCTGTGAGCCTGCAGTGACGCAAGGGCTGCGCAGCGACAAAAAGCCGCGATGGAAAAAGCGCGCGCTTGAATTGCGATTTTACCCCTCCCCTCGACCCCTGGCTTGCAGGTTGCAGACCTGCACACATTTCTTGCTAGCATGGCACCCAGTGGCTACCTAACCCTAAATATGACACCACTGTAAAGACCAATTACATAATTATAATTCAGTGAGCTACCCCATATTTTATTAATGGATTTGGCAGTGGGACCTTTCAAACACCCCTAAGGATTTTATAGAGGGTTTTATAGTTTCTTGTGCTATTCTGGTGAGGAGTAAGATTGCTCCAGGTCTGCAGTCTGTGCCCAGAGCTTGTGTTGCCGCTGCGAAATGTGGGCGCTAGCGAAAAATGCGCAAGCAGTGACCATAATGCAGGTCACCCGCGCAGCGTTTTGCGCTTGCATTACAGGGACCTCCACCTGCATGCTGCACTTGCATTTAAGGTTGTGAAATACAATTTTGTTGTGAGGTTTTGTGATGTCAGATATCTTAATCACGAGACTTTTTCTCTATGGTCAGTATGTTTTTATTTTTAGGTACAACATTAGAATTATAAAGTTCATTAAAAACTGCATAACTGAAGAATGTAAGTTGGCGTGTAGGTGTTGGTTGGATTTGCGCAGCGTAGGAAAAGTGTGCAGCTTAGCGCGGCAGACATTTGCGCATGCGAGCCCATGCTGTAGGCTCACTTTTTGCTTTTGTGAGAGTAGATACTAACTTTTTTTTCATCTGCCCTTTTTCTTTCTTCCTTTTTATTTGATATTTTGGTTTCTTTTTTTACAACCCCTCCTCTGTCTACTCTTTCTACTTCTTTCTCCCTCCTTTTCTTCCTGTTTGTTTTAAACTGTAAACCTGTTAAAGGCTTGTTATCTGAAGGCAATCGAAACTCAGCCAAACTTCGCTGTGGCCTGGAGTAACCTGGGCTGCGTGTTCAATGCCCAGGGTGAGATCTGGCTGGCCATCCATCATTTTGAGAAGGTTGGTACACGACAATCTCACTTTGAAAAATAATATGATTTAATGTAATGTTCACGGGGGCTCTTCAATGGGTTTATAGGCAGTGACACTGGACCCAAACTTTTTGGATGCTTACATCAACTTGGGTAATGTTCTGAAAGAGGCTCGTATCTTTGACAGGTAAAGGGTCACTTCTTCTATCACTATATTTTGATATCATATTTATTTACAGCCAGTCTCATGCTTGTCATTGGTTTCCCCTGCAGAGCTGTTGCTGGGTATCTGCGAGCCCTCAGTCTGAGCCCAAACCATGCCGTTGTCCATGGAAACCTGGCTTGTGTGTATTATGAACAGGGTCTGATCGACCTGGCCATTGACACATACCGTCGTGCCATTGAGCTACAGCCACACTTTCCTGATGCATACTGCAATCTTGCTAATGCTCTGAAGGAAAAAGGCAATGTAAGAAACTTTAGTACTTCATTTTGTGCAATGACTGCTGTCATGGTGACATTATCGGAATTTTGCTGAAAAGAGATGCAGTGTTGATACTGTAATGATTTATGAAGATTGGCTTTTACAGTAACCAATTTTAAACCTAAGCTAATTTTCCAGTTAGTTTTGTCAAAAGGACTGGTACCAAGTCTGTACTAAAAAAACAATAGAGTACCAGGTTTTTTAAAGTATCAGTAGTATTAGGATCTAGATTCGAAAAGTAAAAACTGTACAGTTGCGCTCTCTTTAAATCAGCACTGAGACACGGTGATGATGCAGCAGCTCTGAATACATTTGATCATAAGAACGGATGAAAGGCAAATATAAACTATAATTGTCGCAAACAGTGTTTCTGTGTTTAACCGCTGTTTTATTCTGCACTGAAATATGCTGCACTTAAGCCCACAAATAGTCAGGTAAATAAGTAGTCAGAGTTAAGTTTTAAACTCCCTTAAACCTGCATTATAATGCAGAATATTTGGATTCATTTAGTTATCAATTGCCAGCCTTGGTGAGCTGCATGAATAAAAAAAAAGTAGGCTAGAAGATAGCAAATTTTGTAGCCTGTGCTTGATTTATTTTATGAAACCATACAGTTTTGATTTTATAGTGCATCTATACAATTAAAATAAATTTTTATAAGTTATAAATGATGGCACTTACTCGTAAAGCCAAAAATAACAGCATTTTTTTACTGCATTATAATGACTGAATCTGCAGTTGGAACTAAAAATGTAAAATTCCTACTGGATATATAATATAAAATACAGTAAAACACTTCTTTATAAACAATGCTTTATAAACAATTCTCATTGATGTCTATCAGAATTTGTTATTCTGTACCACAATAATAAAAAAGCTTAAAATGGGACTTGGAAAACCTTTATTTAAATGTTGCTAAACTTTGGGATTATTGATTGTGAAATTTAGCATCATTTTCTTTCTTTTAGAAGAATGGCTAAACCATGAAAGTGATTATGAATGTATTAAAACCGATGTTTGTGCTAAAAATCCATATAAATGCAATTTTTTTTATCTTTGTGGATTAATATCTTTTTGCTTGAACTGACAAGTTGTCAAGGTAGCTGGTGTATTTAGGGAAATATGTAGTGAGGGCTATCTAGCAGTTCCCCCTATGTGAACATTCAAAACGGAGGGGTAGGGGCAAGTGGAAGGGACAGAATTGGGATTGGGCTTAAAATGATTGCAAAATATGAAATGTTTTTTCCCTTATTGAAATGGCTTCATTTCAGTATTTAAAATTTGCAGGATTGCATGAAATATCACCACATCTTTTAAGGCATTGTTCGCTAATTATTTTTTTCCTGTTAGGTTTCTGAAGCTGAAGAGTGTTACAACACTGCTCTGCGTCTGTGCCCAACCCATGCTGACTCCCTTAACAATCTGGCCAACATAAAGCGTGAGCAGGGTAACATTGAGGAGGCCGTGCAGCTCTACAGGAAAGCACTGGAGGTGAGTGCACCAGTGAAGTTCATTGATTACGTTTACATGGACATCCGTAATCTAATTATTTGTCTTAGTCTGAATATGACAATAATATGATTATCGTGTGTACATGAGTTGCTTTTTAAAAGTTCCTTTCTTGATTCCGTTTCACATTCCCATTTGACGCTAGATTGATTCGAATGGAGATTCACACCAGAACAGTGCACAAGTGTTCATCATGGCACTACATGTGATTTTGGGCAATTAGTTTTTAATTTTGCCATAAGTTCAATTGCAGATAATTTCTCACACTATGTGTGCAAACAAATGATGGCAAATACAAATTCTCAAACAACAGGTCACTTCTGCCATTTCATTCACTAACTTTTAATTCATGCCCCTGCAACAGTCACTTCAAAATAAAGGCACTTTATAATATCCATTTTTTCAGAATTCCGCTCGCAGCAATAATTTAGTCTTTAGCTTGAAGCCGTTTTCATGTTTGTTGTCAAATGCCTGACAGCTGCCATGTGTGCGTCCTGTCATAAAATGTTGCAAAAAGTACTACAAAATGGTAATAGTTTAAGGTGTTTAAACGTCTGTACTGCACTTCAATAATGCGACTAAAATAGGAATACTCCACATGGTATAGTTCGGTTATGACTTAAGATGGATTAAGGTCATCAAAAATTGCTGTTTATGTGGTAGACTCTATTATTAAAATTAGAGTATTGGTGTCTATGTAAATGTGCTCTGTGAGACCCTTGCTTTTTCGATTAATTTTGCAAAATATGTTATACATTATTGTTTTTGTTTTTTGTAAAGGTGTTCCCAGAATTTGCCGCTGCTCATTCGAACCTTGCCAGTGTCCTACAGCAGCAAGGAAAACTTCAAGAAGCCCTCATGCACTATAAGGAGGCCATCAGGCAGGATTCTCTTTTATCTACAGTCTTGCATGCTTTTTTATTGGTATATTTAAAAATTTCTTACTGTCTGTTTGTACTCGAACCCCAAACAGAATCAGCCCTACGTTTGCGGATGCTTACTCCAACATGGGCAACACTCTGAAAGAGATGCAGGATGTTCAGGGGGCGCTGCAGTGCTACACTCGAGCCATTCAGATTAACCCTGCTTTTGCTGATGCTCACAGTAACTTGGCTTCCATACACAAGGTAGGAATCTGGAATAATACTCTTCATTTAAAGTTGTTTTTGTGTTGTTATTTTGATTATAAATGGCAACATTTCTCCGTTACAGGACTCTGGGAACATTCCTGAGGCGATTGCATCTTATCGCACTGCCCTGAAGCTCAAGCCAGATTTCCCAGATGCTTATTGTAACCTTGCCCACTGTCTACAGGTATGTAGGCTTACTAAATTTGTCTTCTTTTTTTTTTTTTTTTTTTTTTTTTTACTGCACATTTTACGTCTTTGTATGATTTTGCGTTGTTCTCTGTTCTTCAGATTGTATGTGATTGGACCGATTATGACGAGCGCATGAAGAAACTGGTGAGCATTGTTGCTGATCAGTTGGAGAAGAACCGCCTGCCATCCGTGCATCCGCATCACAGCATGCTTTATCCTCTCTCTCACGGTTTCCGCAAGGCCATTGCAGAGAGACATGGCAACTTGTGTCTTGACAAGGTGTGTTTATTACAAATATTGACATTTATCTTTATTTTCTGTATGAGCTTCAATGTTATTTTTTTCTTTGGTCAACAGATCAATGCTCTTCATAAACCCGCTTATGAGCATCCAAAGGACCTGAAAGCCAGTTCAGGCCGATTGCGAGTGGGTTACATTAGCTCTGATTTTGGCAACCATCCCACTTCCCATCTCATGCAGTCCATTCCTGGCATGCACAACTCTGAGAAGTTTGAGGTGAGCAGTCTGTCATATGGTTATGTTTAAATCGTTCTGTACTGTGGTGATCTTGTAATTTCATACTGTTGTATTTTTGCAGGTGTTCTGCTATGCTCTCAGCCCTGATGACGGCACCAACTTCAGAGTTAAAGTCATGGCAGAGGCTCATCACTTCATTGACCTTTCACAGGTGAGGATATCTGTCCTAAGCTAATTCTAAGCAAAGCATTTAGCTTAAATGGACAAGAAACTAGACACAAAACAAAAAAACACGTACAATCTGAAATTGTTTACAATGAAGAAATTACAGAACTGTCTGAATCTTCCACTGTGATTGTATTTGTTCAAGTTTAAGAGAAGCTGAATCATTGCAATTTAGGTATAAGATTATGTGGGGGTTTTGTCTAGGTATATACTTTTTCACCTTTTTTTAATAGGGTCTGTTTTAATATTATGATATTTCCTGTCTTTATAAGATCCCCTGTAATGGTAAAGCTGCAGACAGAATCCATCAAGATGGAATACACATCCTGGTCAACATGAATGGTTATACAAAAGGAGCACGCAATGAGCTGTTCGCATTGCGCCCAGCACCCATTCAGGTTGGCAATTTATGGAAGTCTTATTGAATATGTTTAATTTAAGTTTGCGCTTATAACTGTTTGATTTTACTTTTTTACTTCGTGAGTAACATGCTATATTCTTTAATTGGGAGAGAGACCTCTTATATAGTTAGATGTAGGAGCCATTTGCAACAAATTTCTTAAGTTCAGTAAATCCTTAGTAAATGTTCACTTAAAATGATTATTTATTTGTATTGGACATTAGTGGTGTAACGGATCACAGATCTTACGGTTCGGATCACACTACGGTTTTTGAGGCACGGATCGGACCATTTTTTGGATCAGCAAAAAAGGGAGGAGACAAATGTGATTTGCTTTTCATTTATACGAAATCATTGGTTTTAACAAGCATAACTTAGAACCTGTACAGTTTAGTAAAAAAAAAAAATCAATAAAGATCCAGCTGAAAAAAAGGAAAATATTCAATATGAAAAATGATCTTTGCTGTTGTTGCTGATAATACTAAATACAGAAATCTAACATCTTGTTCAACATATCATATTTATTTTAAATGAATGGTTCACCAATTCCCACATAAAACTTAATTTCATTATAGGTGTATAATTATTGAAAACCTATTCAGTGACATATTTTTGATGGTTGTTAATCCCCACCCATTTTTTCCACAATGTAATTGCTACAACATTCACCAGCGTCAAGTTCCATTAAACTGTGATTTAAATCTTTACCATAAACATCAGTGTTTATATCTGAACTATAAACTGTTCTCCCAGTACTTCTGTGTAGTTTAATTGTTTGTAACTGACTGAAAAAGTGTAAAAACTAAATCTCTCTATATTAAATGCAGATTTGAATGCAGCACTTTGAAGGATTAATAAACATATGCAAAGCATTATCATTTATCAATTATGTTGCGCAGGTATCAATTGAGGCCACAATCTTTTAATGTTTAATTGTTTGGGTAGGTCCCACCACAACTTTTATCGTCATTATTATATTTTACAGGGAGGCCAAAATGCTTTCATATGTTTAATTTGAATGACGTGGGAGGCGATTTCTCTGCAATTGTTATAAATGTTGGATTAACCTACAAGTTCAAAAAAGTTATTAATCTGCGGGGCACGTGCATTCCGAACTGTGGGTTGTGATCCATACGGATCACAGATGAATTACACCCCTATTGGACATGTCGTCATACTCCTGGCCTCAGAATCATAAAGAAATACAAAACTCTATTGTTGTGTGTTACATTTGCAATGTAAAATGTTTACTTTTTTGTATATTTTAAAATGTAATTTAAGATGCAATTACTTCAATTGACAGTGTTGCATGATTATTCAGACATGATTCTAATTCTGATTTGGTCTTAAAAATATTTATAAATGTTTAGTTGAATAAAATGTTTTTCCTCCGCAACCCACCTTTAGGCTATGTGGCTTGGATACCCGGGCACCAGTGGAGCTCCATTTATGGACTACATTGTCAGTGATAAGGCAACATCTCCCATTGAGGTTGCTGAGCAGTACTCAGAGAAACTGGCATACATGCCGAATACTTTCTTCATTGGAGATCATGCTAACATGTTCCCTCACCTCAAGGTATTCAGTCTCTCAGCACTTTCTAAAAAACCATTAACATTAATTAAGTCTTTCAAATAACCAAGTGGTTTATTTTGTGTGTCTACATCTTCTCACTCGCTATAGAAAAAGGCTGTTATAGACTTCAAATCGAATGGGCACATTTTTGACAATCGCATTGTGCTGAATGGCATTGATCTGAAAGCGTTTCTGGAAAGCCTGCCGGATGTCAAAGTTGTGAAAGTTAGTAAAATGTCACTATTTTAAATCCACCTCCCATTCTATTATCATGTAAAACAGACATGCTAATGTTTTCTTATCAATTTTCTTATTCAGATGGAATGTGATGGTCAAGAGGTGGCTGACAGTAATGGTGCTCTTTCCATGCCCATCATCCCTATGAACACAGCTGCTGAGGCCATCATTAACATGATTAACCAAGGCCAGATCCAGGTCACCATCAATGGTTTTACCGTCAGCAATGGCCTGGCCACCACACAGGTATGGCCCTCTAAAGGCCCTCAACGCTGGACTTTACATGGCTGAGGAGCTTATTTCAGTGCTTTGAATTTGGGTTCTTCCTACATATCCAAGCTTTGGCTTGCTCTCAGACTGTAATTGAGTCCTGTCTGTGATTCTTAGTATGGCAGTTTGGTGCATAATTGACCTTGATTAAAGGCATGTTGTTCCTTTAGTTAAGCCTTCAATAGGGGTAGGATGTTTACATTTGCACACACACACACACACATTTCCAAATATATTTCCTTTCAAATGCACAAGCGCATATTTTAATGAATCTTCTGTTGATGTTGAACAAAATTCTGACCTACAAGCTGTTTTAATTGTTGTTGTTTTTGTAGCTTTAACAGATATCTCAGTGCCCACAGAGACAGCATATAATTACAGAGATATAGTGGTGGCTTTTTTTTTTTTTTTTATCAGAGATTGGTCATAATTTTGGTGTTTGTAATTTGCATGCGAGAGCCTAAATAAGCTATTGGTCAATAATTCATTCTAATCAGCCCAGACGACTTTTCTTCTTTGATTATCTCCTGATTTACCCCCACCATGAGCAGATGTGGCAAAAAGACATTTTATAAGTAGACAGAGTCAGAATATTACCACTTGTTGTTGTTTTTCAGATTTTTACAGTGGAGGAGGTTGTAGTATCTGGGACTGTAGCATTGCAGGTATGGCACACTTAAGCTGGCTGAGAACAGCTTGCTTGAGACAGGATGTGCAATAGCCTTTTTTTCTTTACTTGGGCCTTGACACTGCTGGTGTATGTGGCACAAACATGGTGGTGGAGAAGTTGATCAGCTTGTAGGGATGAACAAAACTGTTTTAAGGAGCATGCTTGTTTTTCTGAATTTAAACTAGAAATGTCTGTGTTTTAACTTTTTGATTTAGATTAACAATAAAGCAGCAACAGGAGAAGAGGTTCCCAGAACCATTGTGGTGACCACCCGCTCACAGTATGGCCTTCCTGAAGACTCTATTGTCTATTGCAACTTTAACCAGCTCTATAAGATTGACCCTCCAACTCTGCAGATGTGGGCCAATGTAAGACTTTTTTCCAAAATTATTTACAAAATAGCTCTGTAATGTATCATAACATTTGAAGGTATATTTGTGCGTGTATAGGACATGCATGAAGCTTCACACTGATGCGATTGTCATGACAATGTAGTAGTAATAGTGTATAAAAATTTTTGGTCATAAAGCACTGGGTAATTACCAACCATGATTAATATTTGACATACTGCTATTCTCTGGTACTGCGTAAATGTGATTCTCTTGACTACACTTGTATTTTCATAAAGTGATCTGATTTGATTGACACCTGCATTGGTCCTTATAACTTGAAAGTTTTTCAACTTCTGCAGTAAGTAAAGGACCCAACTTGACAGACTCAGAATTCAGTTCAGCAATTCAGTTAGCATCACTCCATTTAAAGTAAATGAGAAGTGTTAACAACGCCTAGTGTGAAATGGGGCATTACAAAAACATTGATCTGGGTTGTGTCTAGTAGTTTAGTTTTGTGGCAATATGTGTGTAGGATTAATAAAAATATCTTTATCATAAATGTAGATTTATATGGAATAGTCATTGCCAAGTAGATTAAAAAATGATTAAGGTGAAAAGAAAAAACTCATTTGCTAGTTAACACAATTAGTGTTCCTACGCATCTCTAGTCACAAGTCTGCAAACATTTTTAAATAATGATTCAAATTGTTGATGTCAATTCAAAAAATCTTTTAAAATTTGGTTACACTAATTCTAGAACAGCCTGTGCTCATTGTAAAGCTGATTCTGCACCAGCTCTACTCACTGTGCTTTTAATTGATTATTAGATCCTGAAGCGTGTGCCCAACAGTGTGATCTGGCTGCTGCGCTTCCCAGCCGTGGGTGAGCCCAATATCCAGCAGTACGCTCAGAACCTGGGCCTGCCTGCCTCTCGCATCATCTTCTCTCCTGTGGCTCCCAAAGAGGAGCATGTACGACGTGGACAGTTGGCTGATGTATGCCTGGACACCCCGCTCTGTAATGGCCACACAACAGGCATGGATGTGCTGTGGGCTGGTACCCCCATGGTTACAATGCCAGGTAAAACAAGCTTAAACCACACTGAAACAATTTAGCACTGCATAGCAACTTCATAGCAACCACCCAGAACACCCAAAAAAGCTGGAAGTATACTTTAGCTTTAACTCAAAGAATACTATCAAATGCATAGCTGGATTTCATTATAAATGGGAGGTTTTGAAAATGGAGGCTTGTCTATCCACAATAGCTTTCTGATTGGGTTATCTGGAACTTTATATGATTACCTGTATTATTACCTGATTTGTCAGGCTCCTATCATATGAGCATTTGTTTGGGCAAATGTTTGTTTTAGTGGCAAGAAAACAAATTAATTCTCTAGGGAATCAATGTCATATACAAAAATCACTAGGCAAACTGTATTCGGAACACCCACTAGCAACAAAACCTCCAGCCACTGGTGACAAGCAGAAATAAGGTTGCAGGTGGTGTGAATGGAGCCTGGCTAGTACCAAGCAAACCAGGGTGTCCTCTGTGTCTTAAAAAGTATTAAAAGTTGATAAATCAATTAAGAGAAAATGAAGGCCCTATAAAAGGCATTAAAATGTCTTAATCGCATTTTCACCAGGTCTTAAATTTTGTTCAAGTGTTGTCCAAAGTATTTGACTGCAAAAAAAAGCTTAAATGAATTATCAGTGACTGACAATTCATAGGAGGGCCGTTTTAACATGCAAGCACAAGAAAAAAGTGGAAACCTGATGTACCTGATGCACTCAGACATTCTTCCCCATGGTATCAAAGCTCTTTCTTTTTGTTTCCTATTGTACATATTGAAGGGGTAGTTTAAATTGCTATTAAAGTACTACAATTTGATAATAGGCATAGTAATAATAATAATAATGTCCCAATTAAATCATTGCTTAACCAAAAGTTTAACAGATAGCTTAAGACAGCAGATGCAGATTAAGTGACTTTGTTGACTTTATTGGCAATTGTTCTTCTCAATATCATTCTTTTTTGTAAACCTACAACAAAATGGGGGGAAAGTATGTATATATTCACATTTACTTTAACATGTTCAATTCAGCATAAAAATTTTACTGATGCACATTTTCATACAAATCTTAATATGCATATTAGGGAAATCTATTAATGAGACCATTTGAATCGAATATTAGCAAAATGATCATATTTACACCACCAGCATAACATGTAAGCAATGAAAAGGTGTTTGTACAACAAAATACAGGCAGTATACTGATTAGAATGAAATGACCCTTGAATATTTACAAAAAGAGTTTGAGACCCTGTCTTTACACACTTTCAATTTTCTTCAAAATGACAAACTGAAATTCATCCGTTGACACTCTGCAGGAGAGACGTTGGCTTCACGCGTTGCTGCCTCTCAACTCACTTGTCTTGGCTGTCCTGAACTCATCGCCCAGAGCCGTCAGGAGTATGAAGACGTTGCAGTAAAGCTTGGCACTGATATGGAATTGTAAGTTCCTTTTGTCAATTTCCACTCTAAAAGGTTTGCGAAGTACACATTGAAACATGTTGTTCATTCTGCACAGCCTGAAGAAGGTGCGTGCCCGCGTTTGGAAGCAGCGTATCTGCAGCCCACTCTTCAACACCAAACAGTACACCGTGGACCTGGAGAAACTTTACCTGCAAATGTGGGAGAATCACGCTAGCGGAGGCAAACCTGACCACCTGGTCAAAATGCAGTCTCTGGAGACCAGTGAGAGCACCTGAACTAAACTTTCCATTGCATGAGCCATCCATCCCCTGTCCCCTGTATGTATCAGTCACAGATGGACTCTATGGAGCTACAGGTGAGCAGCGTCACTATGATCCCAGCCAGCTTTTATTTTCATCAGTCAGACTGGACAGTGGGATGCACAAAGACTCAGACCCCTTTCCCATCAGCAAACACTATCCATGTTGTTTGATTTTTATTTTTTATTTTTTTTGCTTGTTTCTGAAGAACTTTTCTGTAAATGCAGTGGATAACGGGGTCTAAAATGCAAAAGGAGCAGAAAATGTAACCTAAAAATAGATATGGTCTTTTTAAAATGAGGTTATGTACTGCTTAACCTATTTTAGCTCTGTCATTATCATGACTTAAACGTGGGTCAGGGATGCATACTCTGGATCGCCAGTTTTTTTTTTTCCCTCAGATGAATGCCAACGTTGTTTCCGTATGCTATCAATAGAACATAATTTTTTTGAAAACATACTGTGCGACCACGCTGACAAAAGGCCTGCTTAAGTACTGACTTTGATTTTTCTTTAATTTTTTATGATTTTACCAGGAAAGGTCTAGGTAAGTATGTTTTGGTTTTGTACACTGTCTTCCTGTTAACTCGTTTTATTTATGCTCTGTCAGTGTCAACTCAAGGCTCTTTACGTAAACTAAAATAAAAAGATGTGACAAACCTTGAAGAGTTTAACGTAATTGGTAGCAGTTTTCTTTTTATCTAGTAGCATTATGGAGTTAAGATCAATACAAATGCAGGTTATTTTGATCTCTATTGCTGTTACATTGTGCAGAGTGATTGAATTGTGATGTGCAATTAATTGTAAATTTGGCTGTGGGGAATAAATCATAAAATAGCTTTATTAGCAACAATGAGCAGAAATGTAGTTGTCATCAGATCATCTTCAGAGATCATCATCATCTCAACAGGTATTTCTTTGTCTTATTTTATTGAACAACATGCACATACACAAAGGTACAACAGAGTAGGTACAGTAATGTGTAAATGTACTTAATAAATTAAAACAATAGATTAATGTAGTGTAATTTAATAAATGTTTGATTTTATTTTTTGTTGTTGTTGCTATCCGCCTATTAAGTCATGACGTAAGGAATACTGTTTCCGGGTTTAAATTGAGAAAATATTTGTTTATGACCACTTTTTAGTCATTTAACTTATTAAAGTGAATTTTATATAGAATCATGGTGGACACAACAGTAACTAGACTTACTGCATCACAGACACCAATATTTTAACAATAATTTTTTTTTTTTATCACTTTCTGGCCATTGGATATTAGGCATGGTTATATATATTGCGATCATGATTTATTAAAGTACTACATCATGTTGTTAACGTTCATTATTACCATTTGTTGAGTCTCCCCATACAGTTTGATATCGCTTGGACCCGGAAGCCGTTTCACTTAACGTGAATTTCAAGTGGTTGATTAAGGTCATTTTACGTTTTTTTTTCTGTTTTTTTTTTTTTCAGGAAATGTTATTGAAAGGATGTATGTAATACACTGAATAAGATATTCAGTAGAAATCATTATTGACTACTATACTATATATTTTGGGCATTTTAAGACCTAATGCTCATTTTAAAATCTAAAGATCTAGTCGTTACAGTGATTAGAAATACAGACCACTCTGTAAATTTAGCAACAAGCTGAGGTCTTTTGCATTAAGGCGGTTTAAGTATTTACCCTGCTATATTTATTTATATTTAGTTTGAGCAAACTTATGCTACATGGCTAACCTGCTCTGGAGCAGGTTTTATTTTAGGTTGGCGATCACAAACCCAAATTGGACCATGATATACATGAATTTATGTATATCTAATGCAAAAGATGTATATCCATCTAATAGAAAATAAAGCATTAAAGCAATCTAATTCTAGAAACAATTGTATACTGCACTAATACTGTATATACTGTACTAGATCAGGGGTGACCAACCCTGTTCCAGGAGATCTAACTTTCTGCAGATTTCAGTTGCAACCCATATCAAACACGCCTGCCTGTAATTATCAAGTGCTGTTTAGGTCCTAATTAACTGGTTCAGGTGTGTTTGATCAGGGTTGGAGCTGAACTGTGCAGGAAGGTAGATCTCCAGGTACAGGGTTGAGGACTCCTGAAATAGATGATTAAAAGGGGAACCCAAAATTAGAGTTCAGGAGAACTGGAGCAGAATGTGAAGACTAGAACTTGACCAGAGTAACAAAATGAACCAACCAAAAGGAAATAAATCCTCAAAAAATACAAACTAGCAGACATAGGGAAATGGGTCACAGTGTAAAGCAGCTGTCACACTAGAGTTTGAGCATGCACAATTCTGTCGTACGGCTCTGCGAAAAGGGGTGGGATTAAACAAGGTGATTAGACATTAAAAGCGAGCGATTGCTCCATGTTTTAAATTTCTGTCCAGAGAGGTCATGTTTTGATCTTCGATTGGTCTCATGCAATCACATGATGCGATTTCACAGGTCAGAGATCACCAAGCTTGAACTTTGCAACGCAGCGAAACTTGTTACATGACCATCCATTTCCGGTCTTACGCATTCGTATACATATGAATGGAAGTCTATAGGTAGAAAAGTGCAGTGTGACCGCAGTATAAATTGAGCAGAACACATACGAATCAGGTGAAACACAATCAAGCAAATGAGAGTTAGATGTGGGCCTTGTCCAAAATTTGAAAAATGATACCTTCAAAGAATTCATTTCTAAGGTAGAAAGATATCAAGGGATGTTAGAATCCTAATTTAGTGTTTCTTCTTGTCTAGAGACGGCTCTGATGTATCGTCCGCTGCATTTGATGTCGCACAATTTAATAATTTCCATTCTTGACATGTAAAAGTAATGTCTTAGAGCTTTTTGATGGTTATCTTATGTGCATATAGATTCAAAAAAGAATACCACAACTTTGAAAATCTATATTTAATCAAAGAAACATGATGGAACCTTCGGTAATTAATCAATGTGAAGAGTACTTCGGGGGTTTTTTTCAGTAGAAAACAAGTTCATAGATGTTTAATATGACCCCCTCCAGTCACTCGAGTGACATCAACTCAAAAGTTGTGGTATTCTTTTTGAATCACCCTGTATATACATTTTTGACATTGCATTTCAACTTATTCCACTATTGATGTCATCTGTAGTCACATAAGTGTCATTTTCAAGCTATTATTGAATTAAACAGCCTACTTCATAATACTATGGCTCTCTTTTTGTTGAACAGATCTTTTAATCATGCTTCCTCAAGTCTGTCACACATTTGTCACCTGCTCTGTCCCAGCTAATCACCTCACCAACTAGCAGAGGTTCTCATAACTGGAACATTGACTTATGTTTCTGGACTCCAAATCCAATAACCCCCTTACCTGGTGATGATTGCTCAGCACCTGATGGCAGTCTCCACTTTCACATAAATACAGACTCTAATCTCATTGTGCATGTCATTGCGAAGTCTTGTTTTGCCCTGCAGACATTTTTGAGCATTTTTTTGTATTTCTCAACTGCTTAGGTTGCAAACTGGATTGTCTCTTTGGTTGTGATTGTTTACTGCATGCCCTGACCCCTGTCTGTTTACTTGCCTCTAATTATATGCTGCCTGCCTTGACCATCATCCACAATCTCGTTTCCTAGCATTCTTTGTGTGCCCCGACCCTTGCCTGGACTGTTTACATTTGCGTTATTACTCCTACCCATTATTGTAGGTTTTACTATTACTCTGTCCCAGTTTGTTGTACTGTAATAAAGAAAGCTTGCAAATGGATCTTCTGCCTCTTTAAGTATCTATTACAGAAGAATTTGCCACACAAATTATGCAGCTATTGTGTAGTTGTCTACTGAAGTATCTGCTCAAGCTCACATACTGGTTACCCATGAGCAACAACTGGCCAGACTTGCGTCACTCATAGAGGAGTTGGTGAAAACACTGCAGGGCCTAAACGTCACAGCTCTATCACAACTCAGTAATGCACCTCCACCCGCATGAATTTTCTGCAGAAATTTGATAGCTCACCAACAAAATGTAAGGGATTTCTATTATAATGCACATTATTAATCACTCAATGACATATAATGCATCTCGCAAAGGAAAGCAAAATCTTAATTTGTATTGACCTTATTCTTCAATGCGGAAGTGTGCTCGTTTTTGCGATTGTTTTAGAACTTCTGATTCAGTTGCCTATGGGAGAAATGACTAGGAATAATAAACGGCTGAAAACGGTCAAACTACTCGCTCTACAAACAAGTGTTTGCATGATTATACAGACAAAATAGAATAATTTAATAAGAAAACATCAGTTTGCAACATCATGGAGCATAACGGGCTGTTTTTTTGTATCTTAAAATGTATGGAAGTAAATGAGACTGGAAGTCTCCAGCCAAAATGATTCATTATTATGCGGAAAATAAGGTGAATACTTGTTACTCATGAACAAGGTACTAGATAGGGGAACAGCCTTCTGGGTTAGCACATTGTCAGCTCAAACCGGGTGGCCAGAGGACACTCTACAAACACTTTTGTCATTGCCTCAGTTCAGAACTTTAAGATTTATTCGTCTCCAAAGAGGAGGGAAACTCCCTTAAATAGTTAATTGAAATGTCAATTCACATTGACAATCTGCTCCATTCATGTTGCCCTCATCAACACTTCATGTTCACTGCACACGCATCACCCTCAAATGCTAAAGTCAAGCCTATGCAAGTTGGGAGAACCTATCTGATGCAAGAGGTTTTTTCAAGAGGCGGTTTCAAAAAAATATATTTCTCTGCTGTGGGCATATCAAATGTATATGTCCCATCAGACTAACCCATAGAAACAACCCGGTGAGTTCTGCTACCATTCAGTCTGTTAACAGTGTGTGAATATGTGTGTAACACTTTTTGTTAACAGAAAATCATTACCAAAGCCTTGATTGATTTTGCTTGCCGCAAGTAATTTCATTGATTGTACATTTGCAGCAACTAATGCCATTCCTCTAACCCTCTGTGACTCTCCCTTGGCACTTGCAGCATTAGACAGGTAGCCCCTTGGGACCGGAGAGGTCCATCACATTACTCAACCTCTCACTACACATTGACGACATCATATTTTACATCATTGATCCCACCAAACACCTGGTAATCCTAGGGTTATCCTGGCTAGAACAACATGATTCTATAATCACCTGAAGGAGTGGTGAAATCATCCATTGAAGTGAACTCTGCTTTAAAGATTGTATAAATCCCATACTTTCTCATCAAATTAACGCTGTAACGCTTTAGGAAGAACCTACTCAATGCCTCATTTTACCAGCTGAATATAGATCATTGAACATAGATATTGCTGAGGCCTTTAATAAACAAAGATCTACTCAACTGCCACCACATTGTGTGTATGACTTTGGCATAAATCTCTTATCTGGTACTACACCTCGGCGTGGCTGTGGCGTCTAATTGAAGTAATGTGAATTCAATCAAACCTTTGTGTCATTTCTGGTTTATGTAAACGGACCGGAAGGTGTGGGTATGAATGTAAATAAGAAGGTAAATGCTGTGTTAAACTGGCCTCAACCCGTCACAATAAAAGAACAAAGATTCCTGGGCTTTTTTAACTTTTTATAGTGGGTTCAATTGAAATTTCATTACATTAGATCAGAGGTGCTCAACCCTATTCCTGGAGATCGACCTTCCTGCAGTTTTTAGTTGCAGCTTATATCAAACACACCTGCCTGTAATTATCAAGTGCTCCTCAAGTCCTAATTAATTGGTTCAGGTGTGTTTGATCAGGGTTGGAGCTGAAATCTGCAGGAAGGTCGATCGCCAGGAACAGGGTTGGTCACCCATGCATTAGATGCTACACTCACCTCTATGAAAAAGAAGGGGAACAAACACCTGAAGTGGACACCAGCAGCAGTACAGACATTTTATGTCCACAAATCTCTATTTTCATTAGCACCTATCCTGTTCATCCCATTCCTAAAGAACCATTTGTAGTAGAAGTAAATGCTTCTGACAGCGGAATTGGGGCAATTTTATCTCTAAGCCAAGGCTCGTCTGCTAAACTCCACCCATGTGCCTTTTTTCTTTGCAAACTTAACTAGTAGCTACTGAAACTAGAGAACTTCTCACCATAAAGGCTGCCCTTGAAGAGTGGAGCCATTGGCTAAAGGGAGCATAACACGTATTCTCCATCATCACAGACCACAAGAATCTCAAATATATCCGCTAGTAGTAATTTTTTCTTTTCTTAACTAGTTTTTCGCTACCTAGTAGCCTATTATCGAGTAAATTCGTAAGAGTTCGGACGTGAGGAGAGACCATAAGTCAACCAGGAGGACATTCTCAATCTATCTCTAAACCATGAATTCCACCAACTTCACCCAAAGGAGCTGCCTCTTGACCCTATGGAAGACCCCAGTTGCCCCCGGTTACCTTCTGGCATTAGGAGTTGCTCGCAGTGGGGTCGTCGGCTTGGTCTCAGCTAATCCCCCCACCAACCAGCAGAGGTGCTCATCACCAAAATATGGACTTCTGTTTCTGGACTCCAAATCTCATAACCAGTACCTGGTGCTAATTGCTCAACACCTGATGGCAATCTTTACTTTCATATAAATACAGATTCTAATCTCAGTATCATTGTGAAATCTTGTTTTGCTTTGCAGAAATTTTAAGCATTTTCTTTTATCTCTGGACTGTTTACGTTACCAAATGGACTTTTCATAACAAAATCAGCTAAAGATGATAAATCCCTGACATTTGATTAGCTTTGCTAATCTTTTAACTCCCTCTGAGCCATGGCTTACACTCTGTCCAATGACAACGCGATTAATTTACGAGAGAGCGGGTTTAGCTCAACTTGAGGCGAAAGTTGATTGGTTGCTCCCACGTGTAAACTGTCCAATTTTTAAACTCTATTTATTTTTTAACTCGAGAAATGCATGTAGCCAAAAGAAAAAAGCAAGTGGCAAATAAAGAGCTTTTTAAAAAGCCATTTAAATACATTTTAAATGATCTATAAATATACATTTTTATTGTTTGATTAATCAGCGTTTTAAAACATTAATTAAATAAACATTTATAAAATTGTCCATTTATTTGTACATTTAACAGTTATTTTTAAATGCACTATGACATCTAAAAACACAATTTAAATAAACACATTTAAATATGTCTATTTATTTGTCCATTAATTGTTTATTTTAATTATGATTTATTTATATACATTTTTATGCTTTAATTATTAACTTGATAATTTGATTCTTCATTTTATTTCTAACCTGGTCCTCCATACTCGACATGCTTGACGTAGCGCACATCTGCTAGTGAAGTGATGATTCTTCGGTTTCTCATTGTTATTCATAGAGGAGTTTTCTTATCTTATGAGAAGACCCTGCTTCTTAGTTATTTATGAGAGCAGATGCTTTCCGAAGGCAAGGCAGACCTGCCAAACTGTGAGACTGGCCCAATTCTACCCCTTAGCCCTTACCCCTACCTCTCGTTTTGCGTGAGTAGGTGTCCCAATTCTCTTTAGCTTAAAGGTGTAGGGCTAAGGGAAAGGGGTATTTGTATTTAATTATTTTTTATTTAATTTTTTTTCTTTTCAGGACCACACTTGAAGTCAAGGGGTAAGAAAATTTCCCAGAATAATTTTATAGGCGCAGTATAGCTGCACCCGGAAGTAAGGAGATCCATAAATTAGTATTTTTTGTCATTATTATTATTTTTTACAACAAACAAGCATATGCTTTAATATATCACAAAAAATAACACAACTGGAATAACTACAGCAATCACGATCTTCTGATCTCATATTAAGCATGAAATCGCGATGACGTGTGCAGGTGCTGTAGTGGTGTCTCATTACTTAGGGGTAAATTTTGAAGCCCTTCCCCTTCACACTCTGTTTTAAGGGCCAAGGGGAAGGAGTAGAGGTACAAAAATAGAATTGGGATTGGGCCTATGTGAGACCCAATGACTGGGTGAAACCACGTCTGCTCATTACATGGGTCGTCTTTGTTTGTTTCCATGATCCACAGGGTTTGTTGCATGTTTTTCCCTGCGATGCTGTCAAGGCCGATAAAGCAAAGCTGTTGGTTTGCAGCAAGCATTTGTGTCAGGAGAACTGTACGAGAATTGGAGAAGGGCAAATTTTATCTTTTATCAATTGAGTTTGTTACCATTCAGACACATCGCCTATACCCATGCTGCTGTGTTAACCTATGTTTAAAATCCTCCAGATTACTGGCAGGGTTAATGGTTGGAATAGACAGGGAAAGAGACCTGGGATGTTGCTATCCACTACGTCTGAATTCAGACCATAGACTGTAAAAGATATGGATGTAGTATCCGTGACGTCACCCGTTTCTGAAAAATTGTGTTCTGACCACATGTGCTTGACTGTATACTAAATAAAATAAAGTGTTTAAAAAACACTGTTATACATTGAACCACTAAAGCATTGTTCCTATGACGTTTTTCTACAGGGGGAAAACACAATTTACTCCAAATATAGTGTGTGTTAGTAAATGCATGGCTATTTATGAAATCCAGGCACAACACTGTACGACAACTTCATTATGAAGACTTAATATAACATAATAAAAATGAAACAGATGAGTTATAAACAATCATCCCCCTCACAGTTGTTATGAAGGGTAATATTAGTTATATACACCTAAACCATTTTTGTACCAGGCTGTAAACATGTTTTTATCAGCTGTAAAATTAGCCAGTTTATCATTGCAGTCAGTGTACATCTGGAGTTTATGAAGCCAGCCCCCAAAAGCGAGTCAATGAAGTGCAGTTTCAGTTACTTCCGTATTGGCTTCACGAAGGAGAGTGGGAGGTTGCCGCTTGATTCAGACTCGAGCATTGAGGAGGGATGTCCTCCTCAATTATAGCGTTTATATAAACATTATTATCTTTATAATGACATAACAAATTGTGGTTATGTGTATATTAAATTACGAATAACAAATGTAGCATGACATTAAATGACTGTTTATTTCTTTGCATTTTACTTGTAAACTAAAAAATCATGGGTCTCACGTTTTGTCTCATTTTGTGAGCCAACTGGCAACAGTTGTTTTCCCCTGCTCTGCTGGCCACGGCCACTTCCCTGTCTGCTCGTAGTGCTCCATGCCCATCTTTAAGCATTTTTTTTTTAAATCCTGTGGAAAACTTAATAGAGTGTATTATGTGTGTATATGTATAGAGTGCATATGTATGGAGTGTATCATGTGTGCAAATGTATAGTTTATCTTGTGTATATGTATAGAGTGTATCATGTGTATATGTATGCAGTGTATCGTGTGTGTATATGTATAGAGTGCATATGTATGGAGTGTATATGTATGCAGTGTATCGTGTGTGCATATGTATGGAGTGTATATCTATAGTGTGTATAGAGTGTATCATGTGTGTGCATATGTATGGAGTGTATATCTATAGAGTGTATCATGTGTGTGTATATGTATGGAGTGTGTATATGTATACTGTAGAGTGTATCACGTGTGTGTATATATATATATATATATATATATATATATATATATA
>CAIGQZ010001256.1:739479-776830 GCA_903798205.1 Danio tinwini | reverse complement strand
TTATGCAGACTAAATGATAAGCATTGCGGAGATCTATTTTGTGAAAAATTTCGCCCCCTGCAGACGTTCAAAGGCTTAAGACATCAACGGCAAAGGATAAGTATTCTTTACCGTGATGTTGTTCAGCCCCCGATAGTCAATGCAGGGACGAAGGGAACCATCCTTCTTTTTCACAAAAAAAAATCCCACCCCCGCCAGTGAAGAAGAGGGACGGATGATCTTGGCTGCCAAAGAATCAGAAATATATTTTTCCTTGGCCTCCCTTTCTGGAGCAGAAAGCGAGTATAATTTGCCTTTAGGCGGAGACGTACCTGGCAAAAAGATCGATGGCACAGTCATAGGGACGATGCGGAGGAAGAGATGCAGCCCGGGACTTACTGAACACTCCATTCAGGTCAAGGTACTCATGAGGCATGTTTGACAGATCCATCTGTTCATCCTGCAACACAGAACGAGACACAGCAGAACAAGCAGACAAAAGACAAACACAGAATTAAAACCACAATTAATGTGGGGTCTATGCATTAGTAAAACTAGAAACAGATGTCAAGAAAGCGTTGTCAATGAAAGAGGGGTTAATCGCTGTATATTTTGATATTGAAAAGGCATACGATATGATGTGGAAAGAAGGATTACTAATTAAATTAGAAAAAATTGGAATAGAAGGGAGAATTTATAATTGGATTTTAAACCTTTTACTAGATAGAACAATTCAGGTACAAGTGGGAAATTAATTATCTCAAGTAGTGAAAGTGGAAAATGGAACCCCACAGGGAAGTGTGATAAGTCCAATATTATTTAATATAATCATAAACGATATATTTGGAAAAATACATCCTGAAATTAAAGTAGCCTTATATGCAGATGATGGATTGATGTGGAAAAGGGGAAGAAATATATCATATTGTATGGATAGAGTACAAAAAGCAATCAGTGGAAGATTGGTCACTTGAATGGGGTTTTAAGTTTTCAACAGCAAAAACATGCTACCAAATATTTACAAGGAAAAAAAACAATTAAGAATAAACATCTTAAACTATATGGACACACACTGGAAAAAGTAGATACATTTAAATATTTAGGAGTGTGGTTTGATGATAAACTTACGTGGAAAGAACATATAAATTATATTGTTAAGAAATGTAGTAAAGTAATAAATTTAATGAGAAGAATTGCAGGGCAAGAGTGGGGGGCAGATAAACAATCTTTAAAGGGAGTTTATATTGGCCTCATGAGGTCAGTACTAGACTATGGATGTGTAGTATATGAATCAGCATCAGCTACTTTACTTAAGAAATTAGATCTTCAAAATAAAGCATTACGAATCATCATAGGAGCAGTTAAAACAACTCCAATTGCAGTAATACAGATTGAGGTTGGAGAAATGCCACTCTATTTAAGAAGGGAAAAACTTGCACTTGCATATTGGGTCAATCTGCAAGGACAAAAAAGTGATCATCCTGGGATGGAACTGCTTAAGGAAAGCTGGGAAATTTTAAGCAAAACAGGTAAAAAGGATTTGCATGGAAAATAAAAAGAAAGCTAAGTATAGAAGCAAGAAGTATAGAAATTTGCAACAATAGTTGTGACTCCCCCAATAGCACCTTGGAAAATAGAACAACCAAGAGCAGATTTACAAATACATGAGAAAATTAGAGACATGTGTAATGAAGTTCAGTTATTTGTAAAACAATACATACAAACAGAGTATTATACATTTCTCCAAATATATACAGATGGATCAAAAAACTTAAAAACTGATAAGACATGAGCTGCAATATACGTCCCAGAATTTGAATTTAGGAAGGCAAAAAGGATAACAGATGGTACAGCAATACACAGCAGAAATGATAGCAATTCTCATGGCAATAGAATGGGTACATGAAGTTAGAGTTGACAAAGCTATAATATGTTCAGATTCAATGGCAGTACTTCAAAGTTTACAATCATTACAGACAAATAGAAATGACATATTATGGGAAATTATGACAATGTTATACAGTATTAAACAAATTGGAATAACAATTTGTTTCATCTGGGTTCCAGCACACGTGGGAATACAAGGAAACGAAGAAGCTGATAAACTGGCTAAAGAATCATTAAAAATGAACGAACGGAATTTAAACATTACACTCAGTAGAACAGAAGGGAAACGTCTGATTTTAGAAACATGCAATAAGAAATGGCAGAAATGTTGGGATTCTTGTCAATCAGGACAGCATTATCATAAAGTACAAAAAATGTTATGAAAAGTAAGGTCAGCCATAACATCTGCAGAAAAGAACAAGTCATACTAACACATTTACGAACAGGTCATTACAATCTCAATTATACATTACATATTATTGGGAAACACAATACAGGTTTATGTGAGTCATGTTTAGTAGGGGAAACGGTGGAACATGTTTTGGTGTAATACATATGAAAGGGAAAGATAATATTTAAGAGAAGATCTATTAAGAATGGGTGTATCTGAATTTACATTAAACAGTGTTTTAACAGATGGGCCAAATGCAGGGGAACAAATAAGGACAGTTATGAAATTTATTAGAAATATTGGCTTAATAGACAGGATATAGCAAATAGGTTGGAAACTAGATCTATTCTTTTCACACTCCATCATAGCGGGTGGCGGTATGCGCCTAAAAGCTGGTTCGCAACCCGCCAATACAACCTAAAGAAGAAGAAGTAGAAGAAGAAGAAGAAGAAGAAGAAGAAGAAGAAGAAGAAGAAGAGACTGTATTTTGAACCATTTGACTTGCCGTATGGCGTACGTTAATGTGACCGTCATACGTTTTTCCGTTCAAAGATACGTATGGTAACTGGGCAACTACGCAAGACGTGTAGTTTGTTTGCGTACAAGGGAACAAACGTTCAGAAGGAAAAGGCTGCTTCACCCGGTTACATCCGCCATTTCGATGGAAACTGAAAAGCCTTGTTTTGCTCAAAATACCGCAATGGTAAAATAACTGAACACAAACTCGCCTTTTATCAGCAGTTTAGGTTAAAGGTTTAATGTATTGTCTTTTAGCGTCACCCCTGTTGCTGCACGAAGACCACCCTTTGTTTAAAATAATTGTTCTGCGTTTCTTGCAATATTATCCAAATCTAGTTAAAAATAATTAAATATAACAAACGTGAGAGCTTTATATTTTACATATCCTAAATCACTACACTGTCAAACGTTGCACAGGATCCAGTAAAGAGTGAAGGAGACATGGCGAGCTCGGTGGGGAACGCGGCTGACAGCACAGGTAAACAACACAAAAACTTTCATTTGACTCCACATATACACAGCTGTGGTGACGATGATATATTCATCTTTAGATTTAGTGTTTTTTTTTAATTTAATGAATGGTTTATTTGTAACTTCATACTGTAATTTGTGACCTCTCCGCCTTGTCGTAAGTGTTAAGTAGGATAACAGAAAGTTTACAAATCATATTCAAATTTTAAATGCAGATTTAAACCGTTTTTAACAACATTAGTGGCAATAAAGTAGAATCTCATTTATTAATTATAACGTAATTAGTTTGGTTTAGCTGCAAGCTAATGCTATTACAATGGTGAGTCAGGTGTTCTTGTAAAACGCAGAAAATATGCAGAAAATGGTCTGTAGTTTAAGAACTAAGTTTTTGCGCCATTCACAATTTATGTTCTATAATTTGAATAGAGATTGCAGAGGATGCAACACAGACAATCCATTTTAAAAGGATATAAAAGTTTTGTCATAATTTACTCCTCTTTAACGTGTTTCAAACCTTTATGAGCATTGTCTTACATAGCATTTGTTTATCTTACTGTAGAAATAAGTGGTTACAGGATTCCAACATTTAGCAAAATGTCTTCTTTTGTGTTTAAACCCATAAACATATTCTGTTTAATAACAGAAAGTCACAAAGATGAGAACTTGAGGATGAGTAGTAATTAAATAATAACAATAGTATAATAAAAAAGTATATGTTTTTTGTAGAAAATTATACATACATAATAATTATATTATAATTCTAACATTAATATATTTATATTATATATATATATATATATATATACATATTTATATTTATAATATAAAATTATAATATAATTAAATATGAGTCATGATGGTGGACAGTTTCACAAAATGCTGTAGTTTAAAATGGAGCCAAATATGTCCAATCAGAGGGAGAATTAATATGTATAAGCATAAATATAAATGTATCAAAATGTATTTTTTAGACTAAGAAAATACTTGTTGTGACTTAGTAACTTGTGATTTGAAAGGAAGTTTGTTCTAAATTCTGAATTTTCACCAACTTTGCAACTAATAAGTTAATTTGTACTTCACATGTTCTTGTCACATCATGCTCAGTCAGGTTTCATGTGATAAAACATCGTCTCCAGTTTACAATTTCATCCCCATTCATTTCAACATCTGCATTTAATAGTTATAACTCACTGTAAATGTTAAATGCAGTAATTATTATTTTTTTAATTAACCATTCATTTTAGCTTTCAGTTTTGATTAGCTGTTGAGTTTTTTTGACATTATTTGTTTGTTTGTTTTCGTGATTTACAGTATATTAAAAATTTATCTTTCGAGGAACCATTAGTGCTTGTATTAGAAAAAATGGCAATGACAGTTCTAGCATAACAGCTAGGGCTGCACTATGCTGGAAAAATAGACAATATTGTTTTTAAATATTGCATTAACTCTTGTATAACATTTCCTTAGAAAAATGCTATTATTATTATTATTATTATTATTATTAGTTATGTTTTAAAGTCATTTAAAATGAAAAAAAAAACTAAACAGATAAAAGATTCAGATTTCAGATCTTATTTTTTTTAATCCAGACTAAAAAGTAAAGGTTGCAAACATTTAGGCTGTTTCTCAGTTCCAAGAATGCAGAGACTTGCATTCTTGTGAAGACCGAACTCAGGAGACCACGAGAACAGAGAACGCGTCCTGTGAGGAATGAGATGCTGCGTTCTTCCTGATGGTCACATGACCTTTACGCGTTTTAAATGGAAAATTATTTAAACATTACAGCATCCATACAACGATTTATTGTTTTTCACTATTTCAAAATATATAATCTGCATAAAAAACATTATAAATATATGTTGCACAATATTAATAAAACAATAAAATAAATAATTTTAACAAATAAACACCCTTAATGGGTTTATTCCTTTATGTCCATGGTAATGTTAAGATTGACCGTTTCATTTAGGGAAACTCCTGAGATAAATAAGTTATATCTCTGAACTTTAATAATACAATTATTTAAAATGCTGTGCTTCCCACCTCCAGTCGCAATGACTTCTGGGACTTCACGAGGGAGTTCAGTGCTCAAGTCTGCATCCATGCGTCCTCAATATCATGAACACATCCGGGAAGTTTCGCCATTCTTGCGGTCTTGAGTATTGGAACTGAACTTTGGCAGCTGATGATGACGTTACACGAGAACATGAGGACACAAGACCGCTGAAGAATGAATATTAAGAAAGAGCCTTAGTCTTTAAAACACTTAATTAGTAAAACCTCAACAGATATTCTGACTCTGATTGGCTCTTGTCATTTTCCTCTCTTGTTTCAACTGCCACTATTAGTGTTTGATGTTCAGCTTTGAGTTCACCTTAGGGCTGCTCCAGCCAACAACAGAACTACTGGGTTAGGTGGGGATAAAGATAGTAAGGCCCCATCTGATTATTAATTTAGATAATTAATGCATAAAAGAATGCCATTTATCACACATGTCTGCAATGAGTATATTGCATATACTATTGTCGCGATATTGATACTTTTTGCGATATATTGTACAGCCCTGATAGCAGCATTAAATGGTTTTGCACTGAACAGTATTTGTTTTTTTTTGAAGTTTTATTATTTAATTAAATTATTATTTTTTTTTACCTCATTTCCATTTCTTCTAACATGCCGTTTCCCCCTCCTCTGGGTTGCGTTGGTGCTTCAGAACCAACCAAACATGTTCTTTCCTTCCAAGGGTTGGCAGAGCTGGCACACCGTGAATATCAGTCAGGAGATTTTGAGGCAGCAGAGCGCCACTGTATGCAGCTGTGGAGGCAAGAGCCGGATAATACTGGTGTGCTGCTGCTGCTCTCCTCTATCCACTTCCAGTGTCGCAGGCTAGACATGTGAGATATAAAAACTTTCTGATTCTCTGCTATTCTTTGGGAAGGAGGAGTGGTATGTCATTATCATAATGGCTTTGTCGATATTTCTTTATATGGAAAATATAGATTGCAACATTTTTACCAAACAAATACATGCAAGTTAACATGCAAAAATCCCTTTTTAGTTTTATAATTCATGTACTTAGGATATTGCATGTGATTCCATAAAAAAACTGTAATTATAAAGTTTTTAAATTGTACATTTTAATCACAATATGATTAAAAAACCATTTGTCTTATTTACTTGAAAATGCATGTAGGTCATTTCAGTTTAGCACTCTGGCCACCAAGCAGAACCCCATGCTAGCTGAGGCTTACTCTAACCTGGGCAACGTTTACAAGGAACGAGGTCAACTGCAGGAGGCGATTGAACGCTATCGTCAAGCTCTTCGTCTCAAACCAGACTTCATCGATGGATACATCAATCTGGCAGCGGCATTGGTGGCAGCAGGGGACATGGAGGGAGCAGTTCAAGCATATGTGTCTGCTCTTCAGTATAATCCTGTAAGTTTTTTTTTTTTGCATGTTCGGGTGCCTGAACCCACCCATTCTTGTACTCGAGCTTGTCATGAACTAACTGAATGCAAGAAATGAATAGTGACACAGTGCTGTTTTTTGCTCTTTACATCACTTTAACAAATTTAAGATGTTGTATAGCAGTTTGTTTGAGCACTTGTGTTTGCTTTGTAATGGTACTATGAGTGATACCATTCAACCAGCACCTATCATATATAAACTGCTGGTACAGTTTTGTTGTAGAAATCTATTTAAACTGCTGATTCATTTTTTTTCCACAGTCTTTTTTTCCCAGATATTTTGTTTTAACATATTTACTCCATTGCTTGCTTTTAGACTAGATAGACTTGAATGGATAGTGTAAATGCATAAAACAAGTTTTTTGGATTATCAAACTTGTCTGCATTTTGGATGAGGTTTTATTTGTAAACTGCAGTATATACAGCTACATTAGTCTTGGCATTATTTTGCAGCATAATGGTATACAGACTCAGAATGTAACAAATATTGACAGTTTGATTTTAAAAGTGTTTATTATATTTTAAATATGGTCTGAAATATAAAAAAATTATAAAGAAACTTAAAAATATTATAATTATTGTTATTTTTTTACAGGATCTGTATTGTGTACGCAGTGACTTGGGTAACCTGCTTAAGGCGCTTGGGCGCCTTGAAGAGGCAAAGGTATGTTAAAAAATATCGTCCCTTTCACTTTTATGTAATTTTTTTTTTCTTTAAAATCATAGCTGTAGGCCATTATCCCCATCTAGCCTATCATCCTACAGTTCTAACCTTAGTAGAACTACAACAGTGTGTACTCAGAGCCATTCGGTCACCTGCTTTTCACTCACTAAAACAGGGGTTCTCAAAGTCCCAATGCAATGTTCTGAATTAGAAATTTTATTAGTGTCAAAGGCCTGGAAATAATTGGTTATAACAAAACATACGAGAAAAAAAAGAAGTGTCTTTTGCAATAAAAAATACATGTGACCAAATGACACTTAATGTAAGTGTCAGCAAATTTTATGAACAAAACACAGCCAGTGTTTGGTCAGATAAAACATGATGGCACTGTCTGTGCTTCATCAGCTGACTATACTTTTGTTTCATAGTGATGTTTGACATTTTCACTCTTCACAACTCCAACCCATTACAAATTAAACAACAGTTTTGTGTTTGATTGGAGCAAAATGTGTGCATACCTCTCTGTCCGATGATCTTTAAAAACTATGTCAACTTTTCTTTTCTGAAAACTGACATCCTCACCCATTCATACACTCTCATTGGTGAGAGGTTTTGCCCAATTATGGCAAACATCATAGGCTGACTGGTTGTCATGACAACAGTGTCACACAGGAACCTTTAAATATTGGCTTCAGTTTTATCTTGGACTCATAAAAAAAAATGCAAGTTTAAATTGCACTCATCAAAGTGGTGAATCCATCTTTTTAATACCTTACCCACAATAGAATTATGAAATTGAGCTGGGTCTGGATTGAATTCTCTCTATATCTGGACTGTAGTCTGGACTTTGAGAAGCCCTGCACTAAAAGTCTCTTTAAAGTCAACAAGGTTCAATTTTCCCCTCTACTTTATCACTTTGTTTTATTTATTTAGATGGCTAGGTTAGAGACACGCCCCCTCTGTTCAACTACTCTAATGTTTCTCTAAGTCTGATTACTGCCTGTTCTGCCCCCATTCGCCGCCATACAAAAGAAGAAAGGCTGGGCTCTTCTGTGTCTTGCCAAACAAGGGTCCTAAAACCCATGCCACCTTTTTGGCATGCTTTTCTTCCCTTTAGTCTCTTGGATGGATTTTGCTGGCTCGGTCTTAGAAAAAATAAAAGAACTGATGTAGGTAGTGATCTTTGCTATGCAAAAAATAAGATGGCTTCTAACACACCCATTGAATTCTTGTAATTTGTGTTATACAAAATAAAAATAAAAAATAAAAAGTTAATTTGTATTTGGCTTGAACTTCCCAACATTACAAACCACCAGTACACACCTTTTGTGGTTTTGGTAAGTCTTTGGGATGTTGACTTGATATTGTAGAGAGAGTTCTCCGCCTGGTAGTTAGAAGCCTTCTTATTTAGTGCCTCAGGGGGGTGAAGTGGGGAAGTGTCGAGGGTGCCAATGGCCCCCCCACCAATTCTGTTGCTTCTAACCCCCTCCATGCGCTTGCTCAGGGCCTGTGGAGTGTGCGCGCTTTGAACTGTTTGCCTGACCCCTCAGTCAGCCCAACAGATGCTCTTCAAGGGCTCCATAGTGCATCTGACTGGAGCCCTAACCATTTGCATTCTTATTTTCTCCTATTACTACACCAAAAATACAATGTTTACCAGAGTTTATGTGTTTCCAACACAGCATCAGCCCTGGACTGTGTCAGGCAGACAGATCACTATTTGCACTCCACTGCACGCGTCAGATATCATGATAGAGAGAGAGAATTATACACGCGCAGCAAAACGCGATGACCTCTTTATTTCAGAGCTGTGGAGGCTTCTAGATGATTATGAAGTTCTTAAACCCCAGGCTTTTTTCCTTATCCACTGGCCAGGACTCACGAAGGCAGGACAGGAAAAAGCAAACAAGTTATTAAACAATGTGAACAAAGAGTACTACAAAGGAAAATAAAAGATCATTGATTTACATTCTTATGATTATTAATAATAATCCCAGATCAACGTGATCAGTTCTTTTGGGTAAGATCAAGCCAGTTCTCCTCCCTCCTGTACCTGTATTTGAAAATGTGACTTCGTAATGGAAAGTTCAAATCTGTTTGTAAAAACTCAACTGAAAGCCTTTCTTCACTCTTGACCCCTTGCAAACATATTTCTGTTTTTGAAACTGTAAAATCTTTTTTCATTGCATGGGTTTAAACTTATATCGGATAATTTTTCTTTTCTTTACTTTTTTGGACTTGTTTTGCTTTGTCAATACAAGTGTTGATGTCCATATGGAATGTCTTAATTGCCAACTTTTACTAACGCTCTTGTTTTCTTATTTTGTCTTTTTTGGGTTTTTCCACCACTGATATTGTTATTTAGAAGGTTTCAGGTGGGTGACACTATTCCTGCGTAGGTGCGGTTCGGTGGACAGGAACACTAGGGCATCATCAGTCTTCTCCTCTTCCAGCTGCGGCCGCCCCCAGACAAAGTCCAAAAATATGGTAACGGGTTTGTAAGAGAAAAGAAAGAAAAACATCTACTCCAATGCCTGAGTTCTGTCTTGTGACTTTCTTTGAAGAACAAAAACAAGCAAGAGAAAAGTGTAATGCGTAATGTATAATAACAACCTTCTAACTTTCTTACATGTTGATTTTTTTTTCCTGTTCCTTTGGAATATGATTTATTTTTTCTCCTTAATCTGGAGTTGCAGCGTTCTGCTGAGCAGATGATGCACTGTGAGCCTGCAGTGACGCAAGGGCTGCGCAGCGAAAAGCTGCGATGAAAAAGCAGGCGCTTGAACTGCGAATTTCCCCTCCCCTCAACCCCTGGCTTGCAGACTGCAGACCTGTTTGCCCTTCTTGCTAGCATGGCACCCAGTGGCTACCGAACCCTAAACATAAAATTGACATTAGCCCTTTCATAGTGCTAACTCTAAGGCCTTATTAGATTTCACAGTAAGAGCTAATTTCCTTTGATTTCCTAAAGGGGAGAGGGTTTCAAAGTTTTGTGTGACAGTCTGGTGAGGAATTGGATCTTCCCAGGTCTGCAGTCTGCACATTTAGCTAGCGTTAGCATAGACAAATGCAGGTGCTAGCAAAAATAGCGCAAGCAGTGACTACAGTGCAGGTCGCCTGCCTGGCATTTTGCGCTTGCATTACAGGGATCTCCACCTGCATGCTACACTTTCATTTAAGGTTGTGAAATTAAGTTATATAATGTCATTTCATTGATTAGAAAGTATTTTGTGACTTTTCTCTGCATCAGTTTGCTTTTTTGCTTCTTTTCTAGTCTTAAATGCAAAGTTCATTAAAAACTGCATAACTGAAGAATGTAAGTTGGCGTGTAGGTGTTGGTTGATTTGCGCAGCGTAGGAAAAATGTGCAGCTTAGCGCGGCAGAAATTTGCGCATGCAAGCCCATGCTGTAGGCTCACTTTTGTTTTTTTGTGAGATTGGATGATTAATCTATTTTTTGTCTGCTTTTTTCTTTTATCTTTTGATTTTATTTGTTTCTCTTTATAATTCCACTTCTCTCCACTACCCTTTGTCTTTTTTTTTTGGTTTTGTTTTATTGTAAATTTGTTCAAGGCTTGTTACCTGAAGGCAATCGAAACTCAGCCAAACTTCGCTGTGGCCTGGAGTAACCTGGGCTGCGTGTTCAATGCCCAGGGTGAGATCTGGCTGGCCATCCATCATTTTGAGAAGGTTTGTACACGACAATCTCACTTTGAAAAATAATGTGATTTAATGTAATGTTTACGGGGGCTTTTCAATGGGTTTATAGGCAGTGACACTGGACCCAAACTTTTTGGATGCTTACATCAACTTGGGTAATGTTCTGAAAGAGGCTCGTATCTTTGACAGGTAAAGGGTCACTTCTTCTAACACTATATTTTGATATCATATTCATTTACAGCCAGTCTCATGCTTGTCATTGGTTTCCTCTGCAGAGCTGTTGCTGGGTATCTGCGAGCCCTCAGTCTGAGCCCAAATCATGCTGTTGTCCATGGAAACCTGGCTTGTGTGTATTATGAACAGGGTCTGATCGACCTGGCCATTGACACATACCGTCGTGCCATTGAGCTGCAGCCACACTTTCCTGATGCATACTGCAATCTTGCTAATGCTATGAAGGAAAAATGCAATGTAAGAACCCACACTCGCATTCTTGCTTTTGACAATGGACACATTTCTAAAGTTGTGAAGGCTTAATCACATTAGTGAATTTTTGAGGCCAATGTAATCCAATAGTAATCACGTTCAAATCGAGCAGATTTTTTGTTTGTCAGTTAAGTCAATTTTCATAAAAAAATTTCACCAGCTTGAACAAGTGCAAAATTTGTGTTGGAAACTTTTCATCCTCAAGTGAATAAACCTATTAAAATGACAGTATTTCACCCCCGAACACTTACTGTAGTAAATATGACCACACCTTTTAAAATAGTTCATCCAAAAATAAAAAGTTTGTTATCAGTTACTTCCCCTCATGTGGTTCCAATCACCTGAGAACACAAATTAATCAACCTGAGAACACAAATTAATGGTGTACTCGCTCTAGGCTATCCAAACCATTACTTGGCACGTTTGACCCCCATATCCCGGTTTGTTTGACATATGTGAGTTGGCTGGCCCTGTTGGAGGGGGTTGGCCAGGTTGCATTTCGGTATGGCGTGAAATTGAAGACGCAATACCACTTTTTAAGGGATGTTTTATATGGATGTATTAATCATTCTAAAGGCTTGTACACACCGGGACGCTTTTTGTTTGTGTTTATCGTCAGCGTTTTCCAAGACGTTTTTCTGGATTCAAACCCAAATGATTTTTTTCACAGGCGTCGAGCAGAAGAGTATGCAAAATCACTCCTTGACGTTAGATGGCGCTGCACAACTTTAAGCTTCTGACACTCGCTTGTAACACAGAGAAAGAAGACAAAGTTGACACGCTTGTTGTTATGGATGGTTCAAGCAGCAGCTCCAGCTCTAGAGATGAAAAAATGCTTATTGTTCACCAGTGCAATAAGCAGCTCCACGTTCATCACGCCTCTTGGCATCTTCTTCAATGTGCGCTCGCATTGACAGTGTCATGCTTAAGCGCCTCCAAGTGCTGTTTACTGTAACTTCAGCAGCTCCGTGCACGTGAACAAAAGTGCCAATTGATTGGTGGAGAAGATTTTGACGCGGTGCGTCAAAACAAAAAAACCAGCACGAGGCGTTTTTTTTTTAATGACGCTTTTTCACCTGGCGATTTGCTGTGCATTTGGTGTGCACGATCACATTGACACCCTTTATTTAGTCACTAGGCGTTAAACACTGACGGAAAAAGCAAGCAAAAAACGTCTCTGTGTGCACGGGCCTTTACTTTTCAGTGAAAACAAGTCATAGTTTCAAAGATGCAAACCCCTTTCAAATATTTGACTGTGTGTCACTGCCTCCCAAATGACTCAAAATTATACAAAACATTATAACTAAAGCAATCTAAAGAGCCCTTCTCTTGCTGTTAAACTGAACAATCACATCATTGAAGGCATAATCAGGCTCGGGAAAAAAAAAAAGTGCGGGCCCCTGGGGGAGAGTGGAGGAGGGACAATTGCACACAGGCTCAGTTCAAGGCGAGTACACCTCAGATAAATCGGAGAGCTCCCTCATACTCCATAGATGGCAATGGTCCTGAAACATTCAAAGTTAAATAAAGGAACCAAAAACACTGTCAAAATATTCTATGTGACTTCAGGGATTCAACTGTAATCATACAAAGCTCCAAGAACACTGTAAATATGGTGCACATTTACTTTGGGCAGTACTACATATTCCCATTATGGCCGTGACCACCAGTAAATGCCTGTAGTAACCCCTTATCTGATACAGAAGACATTGGTGTACAAAGTTGTTTTAACTTTTTACTTTCAATTTTTTATTTTCTTTTGGCATACAAAAGTGTTCTTGGATCTTAATATACAGTTGAACCACTGAAGTCAAGTGGATTGTTTTGACCATGTTTTTGGTTTCTTTTCTGGATTTTTTACATCTCAGGACCATTGCATTATTATTTGTGGACGATGAGGGAGCTCTAAAATTTCATCCTTAATTTGTTTTCAGAGGATTTAAGCAACATGAGGGTGAGTAATTAATAAGAGAGTTTGCAGTTTTTGGGAACTAAACCCTGAAGTCCATGAGTTCTACTGTCCATTTACTTGTATGGTTTCTGTTAGGTTTCTGAAGCTGAGGAGTGTTACAACACTGCTCTGCGTCTGTGCCCAACCCATGCTGACTCCCTTAACAATCTAGCCAACATCAAGCGTGAGCAGGGCAACATTGAGGAGGCCGTGCAGCTCTACAGGAAAGCACTGGAGGTAAGTGGACCTGAAAAGTCAATTTGAAAACCTCAGCTGATTTGTTTTAAATAATATATTGTATATTTTGTTTTTCGTTTTGTAAAGGTGTTCCCAGAATTTGCCGCTGCTCATTCAAACCTTGCCAGTGTCCTGCAGCAGCAAGGAAAACTTCAAGAAGCCCTCATGCACTATGAGGAGGCCATCAGGCAGGATTCTCTTTTTAGCCACACTTTTATTTTTATTATTATTATTTTTATTGGTGTCTTTTAAAGATTTCTTACTGTCTGTTTGTACTCAAACCCCGAACAGAATCAGCCCTACATTCGCGGACGCTTACTCCAACATGGGTAATACACTAAAAGAGATGCAGGATATTCAGGGGGCACTGCGGTGCTATACTCGAGCCATTCAGATTAACCCTGCTTTTGCTGATGCTCACAGTAACTTGGCTTCTATACACAAAGTAGGAATCTGGAATAATACTTTTCATTTAAAGTTGTTTTTGTGTTGTTGTTTTGAATTTAAACGGCAACATTTCTGTTAACTCCGTTAACAGGACTCTGGGAACATTCCTGAGGCGATTGCATCTTATCGCACTGCTCTGAAGCTCAAGCCAGATTTCCCAGATGCTTATTGTAACCTTGCCCACTGTCTACAGGTATGTAGGCTTAATAAATTTGTCTCTTTTTTTTTTTATTTATTTATTTTATTTATTTTTTTTTACTGCACATTTTGCGTCTTTGTATGATTTTGCGTTGTTCTCTGTTCTTCAGATTGTATGTGATTGGACTGATTATGACGAGCGCATGAAGAAACTGGTGAGCATTGTTGCTGATCAGTTGGAGAAGAACCGCCTGCCATCCGTGCATCCGCATCACAGCATGCTTTATCCTCTCTCTCACGGTTTCCGCAAGGCCATTGCAGAGAGACATGGCAACTTGTGTCTTGACAAGGTGTGTTTATTACAAATATTGACATTTATCTTTATTTTCTGTATGAGCTTCAGTGTTATTTTTTCTTTGTTCAACAGATCAATGCTCTTCATAAACCTGCTTATGTGCATCCAAAGGACCTAAACACCAGTTCAGGCCGATTGCGAGTGGGTTACATTAGCTCTGATTTTGGCAACCATCCCACTTCCCATCTCATGCAATCCATCCCTGGCACGCACAACTCTGAGAAGTTTGAGGTTAGCAGTACGGTTGATATTTAGATTGTTCTGTATTGTGGTGATCTTGTAATTTCATACTGTCGTATTTTTGCAGGTGTTCTGCTATGCTCTCAGCCCTGATGACGGCACCAACTTCAGAGTTAAAGTCATGGCAGAGGCTCATCACTTCATTGACCTCTCACATGTGAGGATATCTGTCCCTGGGCTAATTTTAAGCAGAGCTACACAATTCTTGAGAATCTCAATAGACAAAAGACAAAATAAAAACAAGTTACAGTATAGTTGAAAATACTATAGGTTAGGGTGTCACGGTGCAGTGGATAGCACAATCGCATCACAGCAAAAAGTTTGCTGGTTCGAGCCTCAGCTAGGTCAATTAACATTTCTGTGTGGAGTCTGCATGTTCTCCCCGTGTTTGCGTGGGTTTCCTCTAGGTGCACTGGTTTCCCCTACAGTCCAAAGCCATGTGGTACAGGTGAATTGAGCAAGCTAAATTATCCTGTAGTGTATGTATGTGAATGAGTGTGTATGGATGTTTCCCAGTGATGGGTTGCAGCTAGAAGGGCATCCGCTGCGTAAAACATATGCTTGATAAGTTGGCGGTTCATACCACTGTGTCAACCCCAGATTGATAAAGGGACTAAGCCAAAAAAAGAATGAATGAATTAATACTATAGGCTGAATGTTCCACTGTTAACGTACCAGTTTTAAGATACATAATTTGAATCACTGTAATTTAGGAACAATATAATGTGGGTGTTTCTTTTAGGTATATAACTTTTTAACTATTAATGACCTGTGTGAAGTTGCCGAATCATAACATTCAGACAGCGGCAGATGTCATTACTGTCCTTCCTTACTTTATTTGTGCTTGTTTGTGCTGATTAAAGTTTTGTTTGAGCTGTTTCTGATGTATAATGTAATGGATATTGAGTTAAAAGCAATGACGTCACCAGCCCCACAATTTTTTTTAAAATGCTTTGAAAAACTGCCACAACACGCTTAAAAAATATAAATAAATTTACCCCTTTTGCTTTCAACTTCAATGGGGTCTGTTTTAATATTATGATGTTTTTCTGTCTTTACAAGATCCCCTGTAATGGAAAAGCTGCAGACAGGATCCATCAAGATGGAATCCACATCCTGGTCAACATGAACGGTTATACTAAAGGAGCACGCAATGAGCTGTTCGCATTGCGCCCAGCACCCATTCAGGTTGGCATTTGAAAGAACCGTTTATTGAATGTCATTTTTGTCATTTTTGAATGTCAAAAAGTGTGTGTGTGTGTGTGTGTGTGTGTGTGTGTGTGTGTGTGTGTGTTTGGAGTTAATTTTATGTATTTTTAACAATGAGAGTTATGTAACATGCATTGAAGGGAAAGACTGCCTTTTGTAACAAATTCCAACCAGTTCAGGAAACTCTTTGGATATTATTCTTTTAAAATCTTATTTCAGTTAGTTTTTTAAGACCAAAAAATAAAGAAAGAAATAATAAAGACAGCGAGAACACAGTTGTATTTTTAATAAATTAAAGTGGAACGATTTTGTTTTACTCTTATTTTTTTAATATTCTTATATATATATATTGTATATTCTAGGGGTGCAACGGTTTAATCCACTCACGGTTTGGTGTGTATCACGGTTTTAGGGTCACGGTTTTGGTATGGTACCGTTTGTGCTATGCTTAGAAATAAACTGCCTACAGAACAATTCAAAGGACAATAAACACATTTATTGGTTAGCAAACACCTGAAGATGCAACATCTTCACACATATGACTGTAGATTTGCATGTTCTAGTAAATAATTAAAAGGCATTTTGAAAATTGTATGTTTAAATAAAATGCTTAAGAAAAATAAAGAGAGAACAGTACATCGAGAAGAAAACTGTTCTTAGCAGACAGCGGGTAAACAGAGTGAATAGCAGGAGTGATCGGGTGTGGAAGAACACCCAGCAGAAGCGGGACTGAAGTAACAGACCTGATTTGTTGAGGTTTTTTTTTTATTAACAAGCCAATATTAATAATGCATATTCTGAACCGCAGATCACAGGATGCACAGAACAGTGGGAGGACAACAGGACAATTAGTTTTTTACTGAGAACTGTTGCATCCCTAGTATATACATGTGACTTGTTTCTGTGATGGCAAAGCTGACATTTCTGAAGTCAATTATTAATGTTGTCATTGCTACTCTTGATCAGTTTAATGTGTTATTGTTGAGGGAGTATTGTAAGATTGTATTGGTTCCTGATCATATACAAAGAGCTGGCTGAATATTAATTTCCCTAAATATTTTTAGGTCATGTGGCTTGGATACCCGGGCACCAGTGGAGCTCCATTTATGGACTACATAGTTGGGGATAAGGTGACTTCTCCCATTGAGGTTGCTAAGCAGTACTCAGAGACTCTGGTGTACATGCCAAATTCATTTTTCATTGGTGATCATGCTAACATGTTCCCACACCTTAAGGTAAGATTCTTTTTTTTGTATTTTTTGTGTGTGAACAAAAAGTAGCACTAAAATGATTTTGTGGCATCTTTGGAAAAAATTAAGCATATGTATTCTTTTTTTCCCCCAATAGAAAAAAGCAATTGTCGATATCAAGTCAAATGGGCACATTTTTGACAATCGCATTGTGCTGAATGGCATTGATCTGAAAGTGTTCCTGGAAAGCCTGCCAGATGTCAAAGTTGTGAAGGTTAGTAAACACATCACTTTAAAAAAATAAATTAAATAAAAATCTACCTCCAATTCTATTACCATGTAAAGCAAACATGCTAATGCTTTCTTATCATTTCACTTCTTTCAGATGGAATGTGACAGTCAAGTGGCAGCTGATAGTAATGGTGCCCTTTCCATGCCCATCATCCCTATGAACACAGCTGCTGAGGCCATCATTAACATGATTAACCAAGGCCAGATCCAGGTCACCATCAATGGCTTCACTGTTAGCAATGGCCTGGCCACCACACAGGTATGGCCCTCTAAAGGCCCTCAGCAGTTGTCAGACATGACATTGTCAAACATAATTTTCTATGAGGTTTGCACTCTGTCGCTGCTATAGAGTGGAGGAACTGTGACTTCACCTTGGTCACCGCAGGCCAATTGGTTGCTAGCATAAAACTGGTTCCCTCTATAAAATCCCCACAGGATTTTCCAAATAATAAGCTCTGTGTTCAAACACAGTTCATTACACTTACACGTTTTGTCCAACCGGATAATCCTCACATGAAAACATAACTTTTGGATCACTTTTTGATCTTAAATGCAAACACAAGAATGGAAAAGCTAACATAAATAAGCGGACTACAGTGCCTTTGGGGTGCACGCTTGTTACGTCAGCAACACCCTGCTTACGACAACTTTTCAAGCTTATTTTTAGAAATATGGTCCATGACAAAGATTTACTCTCTCGGTTTATTATACTATAAGCCACGCTTTATATTGTCAACAAATACAAATATGCAAAAACAAAAAACACATCTGTATATAGACCTACGCGCTTTTTGGATAGTTTTTTTTGTTGCTTTACAATTGTTGTAAAAGTTTTAAAACACGTAATGTATTTTTTAGAAATGTGCATAATATATTATCATAAGACCTCTTTAAATAAGTGCATCGCACGCGTCATACAGTCTGCTTACCTTGATGAGGTGTGATTGACAGGTCTATCAAGTTCCTTCATGGATAGAGAATAACATTCAATATTATTTTTGTCACAGCATATATAAGTACAGTGAAAAGCAGCCCATGCAGTCACATGCTATACATTTTAAAGATGAGTGTAAATATGGCAGTTATGATAGAATTAAATGTGTTCAGATAAAGAAAAAACTAAGAAAAAAATCTATTGATCATGTTAAAATGACAGTTAATATTTTATATTCTATTTTACAAATTTTTTGAGCTGGAAAGAGACATGCTGCAGTGGTAAGCAGTATCTTCATAAAATTGTTTAATTAAAATAAATGATCAAATAAACAAGTGAAGGCATCATTTACACACAATATGAATTCCCAATTAGAAAATTTTAAATAAAATATTATTTTATGAAAATACTTAAGTCAGACATCCAAATGCCCAGCGCAAAGCGGTATGCGTTCCAGACAGTTTAGCTAGATGACATATAATGTTTCCGACATCCCCTGTAGTCCCATTTAGCAACTCTTTTTAAAAATAAAAAAAAGCATAAAAGATAAAAAAAATCCAGAATGGATTGGATTGTAACTAATGTGTTTTACGTCGTAGAATAAAATGTGAAAGTATCTTGAGTTTATGTTAGCCACAAACCTTATTTTAGCGATTTAACTGAAATCCCATTTAAAAAAACGTATTGGCTTTGGGACGAGGGAACCGGAACTGCAAAAATGCTAACTTTCAGGTTTTTGCATACAAATTGACATCATAGTTCCTTCACTCTATTCAGCATCTTTTCGGGTTGCTTAGCAATGTGCAGAATACTATGTTAAGATGTAAAGCATGTCCTGTGCACGACCACCTAATAAATGTTTTGAGCTGGAAGACAAGGGAAATTAGCAGGATCTCATCACTGCACCTCATGCTTGTTTCAGAACCTGAACAAGTAACATCTGTGTTTTACTTTTTTTGTTTAGATTAACAATAAAGCAGCAACAGGAGAAGAAGTTCTTAAAACAATTGTGGTGACCACCCGCTCACAATACGGCCTTCCTGATGATTCTATTGTCTATTGCAACTTCAACCAGCTTTATAAGATTGACCCTCCAACCCTGCAGATGTGGGCCAATGTAAGATTGAACAATTTTTCTGTCATTAACAAAGAGATTATGACTGGTTGACATATGGTGCATATGTCCATGTTTTCTCCTTTACCAGTTATATGCAGTATATCTTATATCATTTGTGAGGATAGTTTTTTGTGTAAATCAAAATTAAGTTGAATTTTACAGTGGATTAACTTGACTTAACAGCCTGTGCTCATTGTAAAACTGATTCTGCACCAGCTCTACTCACTGTGCCCTTAATTGATTATTAGATCCTGAAGCGTGTGCCCAACAGTGTGATCTGGCTGCTGCGCTTCCCAGCCGTGGGTGAGCCCAATATCCAGCAGTACGCTCAGAACCTGGGCCTGCCTGCCTCTCGCATCATCTTCTCTCCTGTGGCTCCCAAAGAGGAGCATGTACGACGTGGACAGTTGGCTGATGTGTGCCTGGACACCCCGCTCTGTAATGGCCACACCACAGGCATGGATGTGCTCTGGGCGGGTACCCCCATGGTTACAATGCCAGGTAATACAATCTTGGATCATACGGAAACACTATAACATCTTTCTAACTACCAAGTGTACTTAAATTATTTAACACAACCTTTCAAAGTGTACTGTGAAGTAACAATAATTTACTAAGTAGATTAAAACTAAAGTGTACTTTTACTTGACCTGTAGGTCTATAACACAAACTGATAGATTATCTTTTCTTTATTTTCAGGGTAGGGCTGCACAATATATCATTTCAGCATCGATATGGCAATGTTACCATTCGCAGTAGTCACATCCAAGTATACGCAATGCTAAGTTTTTATTTGAAATTTGATTATTTTGCAAGTGTTTTTTGAGGCCTGTGACTGTGTCATAATAAATTATACTGTTTGTAACATAACAACAAATTAACAACGATTAATTTTATTGAATAGTTTATAAAATGAAGACGATGCAGTATTATTTTACATATGATTATTCATTTACTGTATACAGTTGAAGTCAAAATTATTAGCCCCCCTGAATTATTAGCCCCCCTGTTTATTTTTTCCCAATTTTTGTTTAACGGGGAGAAGATTTTTTTCAGCGCATTTCTAAACATAATAGTTTTTAATAATTCATTTCTAATAACTGATTTATTTTATCTTTCCATGATGACAGTACTAGATTTTACTAGATATTTTGCAAGTCACTTCTATACAGCTTAAAGTGACATTTAAAGGGTTAACTAGGTTAATTAGGTTAACTAGGCAGGTTAGGGTAATTAGGCAGGTTATTGTGTAATGATGGTTTGTTCCGTAGACTATCGAGAAAAAAATTGCTTAAAGGGGCTAATAATTTTGACCTTAAAATGTTTTAAAAAAAATCAACAACTGCTTTTGTTCAAGCCAAAATAAAACAAATAAGACTTTCTCCAGAATAAAAAATATTATCAGACATACTGTGAAAATGTCTTTGCTCTGGTAAACATCATTTGTGAAAAATTTAAAAAAGAAAAAAAATTCAAAGAGGGGCTAATAATTCTGACTTCAACTGTACCTGAATAATACAGCTCAACTCTTCAGGAAAACAATAAAACGCTGTTTTTTATTTAATTCGTAGCTTTTGTTTATTGTATTTATCTATGCTTGTAGACAATTTACTGTATTCTATACAGTCCCCTACAGAATCATCCCAATTAGGGCTGGGCGAAATGGCAATAATGCAATCTCGATAATTATTTTCCATATTGAATGATAACGATGTATATTTCGTTATAAATTGTTAATGCTTCCACATTTAAAAGGGTACCCCAACAATGACTGAAGCCACAAAAATTTGAGGGTCCATTAAATAGCTTTGGCTGATAAATTTTCAGTGGCTGAAAATTTGGTACATCTCTAATATCAACACACTTCAGATTCCCATTGTTGCACATTTCTGCTGTGTGATTGGCTCTTAGATCAATATAGAGTAAAAAAGTCCAGAGCTTATCATTGTTATTGACAAATTTTATTGCGATTCGATATTATATTGTTTATCGGCCCAGCCCTAATCCCAATCAATCTAAAATGATCAATTCTTTCCAAATCGTTATTCAACTCTTCTTGTATTCATATTGCGATATATATATATATATATATATTAGGGCTGTCAATTGATTAAAAAATTTAACTAATTTTAACTGATTAATCACGAATAAAAAAAATCCAAAATACAGGCATTGCAAATATAGAAATTGAAAAATTATAATAATAAAGTATTGAATACAAACAATTGTATTCATTGTAAAGTTGTATTGCGAATTGAGAACATTAATTATAAAGTAGAAACAATTTAGCTTTGTCCTCCTTAACATTTCGTCACTTTGGAATTATAAGGTTCTGTCAGCGTTCTGAATGATTTTAAGATATTGAGCTTCAAAGTTTTTGCATTCCATACCAAACAGCATGTGTGTAACATTTTTTTTTTTTTTTTTTATAAAAGGTCTTAAAATGTAAACAACTTATAAAACAACATCCCATAATGTAAATAAGTTGTCATTTAATAAGAATGTCAATAACTCAATTTTGACAAAAATGTCAGCTAGAACCTTATAATTGTAAGGTGACGATTTAACCAGTTGCATTCTATTGACATTATCGGGGACAACACACACACACACACACAGACAGACACACACACACACAGACACACACACACACAGACACACACACAGACACACACACACACACACAGAGAGAGAGAGAGAGAAAACAGCGCACTCCCATCAGATCAACACGCACGATCGAATAAAATTAGCTTAAACTAAGCGTTTTAAAGTATGGCTTTATTTCTTAATCAAGGATTCTGACACATCAACGTGAAGCAGACGCTTTACAAAAGTTGCGTGTAGTGTAAAAACATGTCAAACTTAATGATACATTTGAGGGCGCTTGGAGTCAACTTAGAGAGGAATGGGCTGTCTTTGACAGCTTGCGACATAATCTGGCGCTTTCACTGAGCACATTTACATGGATCCATATTCTCCTTTATCTATATTTCTTTGCACATTAAACACACGCAGGGCCGAAGCAAGCTGAACTGGAGCTGTAGGCAAACAGTGATTACGCCACCCGAAAGTAAAATAGAAACTTACCAGTGTCGCGGATGAAAGTGAGGAGGTCGCCTCTATGGGTGCGCCGGCCCTGAACACACGTCGACCACAACAGGAAAAAAAAAAAAAATGCAACTGCGATAAATGCGTAAATTTTTTTTTTTACGCGTTAAATATTTCAAATTAATCACGTGCGTTAACGCGCTAATATTGACAGCCCTAATATATATATATATATATATATATATATTGCAGAATAAAACAAATTGTAATGTTAAATTTTTCCAATATCGTGCATTCAGGGTGTAGGAGGGCTTATTCAAAATAAAAAAGTGCCCATGCTGGTGCACTTCTCTTCCTGAAAAATTAACTGCGTTGAAATGATGCAAACATAAAGCTTAATATTTGCAGTACTTTTAAGCACAAATTATAATTAAAAAATACATTATTCTTCAGCATGACACGGGTCACAAAATGAATCCAGATGAGCCTGTTGAGTACCCCGTTCAAGAATTTCTTTCTGGCTCTCAATTTAAGAACCATTAGTTTAGACTACATGTCACTGATGGGACTGCACAAACTGCATGTATTCCATAACTGCTGAATCAACTTGGTTTATAGTACCAACTATTAAACACTTGTAGCTTGTTAGCCAGGGAACGAAGTGCATAACCGAAGCGTTAAATGTGTTTTATGTAAAGCATAATAATACCATGATCTGTTTGTAGATATTCAAGAAACATGCTAAGTAAATCTATTTGTTTATCTACAGTCAGTTATTCTCCTTTGAAAAAGACATTCCGACACAGAATACATTGTCTGTGTAACTCCACCCACAGTATTATATTCCGGCAGCTTGCCTTGGTGAAGAAAATACCACATTTTATTTCAGCCATGAAGGATACCTCAATTTATGGGTATGGGTATGTATGTATGAGGCACGGCAAAAATGTGACCTGCTGAGGACAGTAGCATTTTTTTTAAATGAGATTTGTAAATTATAATAGGTGGTTTTTAATTTGCAAATAGTACAAATTTAAACATTATCTGTGCAGCTTACAGTGTAAAGTTTGATTGTCGGGCACACTCCTGTTGGTGTCATCAATCTGGCAACCTGAGGTGGGACCGGTTTCCCGTTTACACAGATTTTCCTCTGCATCAACCTGATTTTGTTGGCTTATTATAGATGCATATAAAAGTGTAATGGTATCACATTAAATTAATCTCATATTTAAAATGGATCATTTATGAATGGCAAAGTATTACTTGTACTTAGAAACACCCTTAAAAGAAAATGGCAGTAATGTAAGCTTCATTTTTAATTTTCAGGTAAGGTGGAATAATTTCCACAATCTACATTTTTAAGAACATCTTTATGCTTAATTTATTGCTTATTAGATGGAAACAAAATAGTGTCACAGACTATAAAACATCCCTAAATGTTATAAAAGTTTATCCACTTAATCCTGGACAGAAAATCTAATTCTTTCCAATTTAAGGTTATTTATGTCTTTTGTCCAAATGAGAGAAGTTGGAGGTTTTTTTGTCAGCGTGTAGGAAACATCATGAATGTAATTACATAGTTCTGATTCTTTGAAATGCATTACTTTTTATGTACTATGAAACGGTAAACTACTAAACAATGGAACTATTCAGTGAAACTTTCCAGTCCAAGAATATTTATGGCACATGTGCTATCTAAACAAGCAGTTTAAAAAAAATCTGGCAGCAAAAAAATTGTATAGTATACAATTTACAATTGTAATTAAAAAAAAGTGACATTAGCCACTTCACTGTGTGACTTATGCACAAGCAAACATTTGACATTTTCTTTAAATCAAGTTCATCCATTCACACTGTGTTCTGCAGGAGAGACGTTGGCTTCATGTGTCGCTGCCTCTCAGCTCACCTGTCTAGGCTGTCCTGAACTCATCGCCCAGAGCCGTCAGGAGTATGAAGACATCGCAGTAAAGCTTGGCACTGATATGGAATTGTAAGTTCCTTTTGTCATTTTCCCCTCTAAACGTTTTGCGAAGTACACATTGAAACGCATTGTTTATTCTGCACAGCCTGAAGAAGGTGCGTGCCCGCGTCTGGAAGCAGCGTATTTGCAGCCCACTCTTCAACACCAAACAGTACACTGTGAACCTGGAGAAACTTTACCTGCAGATGTGGGAGAATCACGCTAACGGAGGCAAACCTGACCACCTGGTCAAAATGCAGTCTCTGGAGACCAGTGAGAGCACCTGAACTAAACTTTCCATTGCATGAGCCATCCATCCCCTGTTCTCTGCTGGACTGGACAGCGGGGTGCACAAAGACTCAGACCCCTTTTCCATCAGAAAACTCTCTCCACGTTGTTTGACTCCACTGATTTTGTATTGTTGTTTGTTTTCTGCATCTTTTCTTTATTTAAAGTGAATATTGGCACAGATAGGGTCTTTTATTTAGCTTATGTGCTTGACCTATTTTAGCTGTCATCATGACTTAAACATAATCTGGGATGCATACTTCGGATCACCTTTTTCCCGTAAGGAATAGCAATATTTTGTCTGTATGCTATCAGAAATGGAAATGACATCTTTCATTTGGAAATGTGCCTGTGTGAACAAGCTATACAGTGGAGTGACTTTAAACACACTGACAAAAGGCCTCCAAACTGCTCTTTTATTGACTCTTGACCTGTCTTTTCTTTTTCATTTTTTAAAAATGATTTTACCAGGAAAGGTCTAGGTAAGTATGTTCTGGTTTTGTACACTGTCTTGCTGATAAGATATTCTTGTTTTGTTTGCTCTGTTGGTGTCCATTCAAGGCTCTTTACATAAACTAAAATAAAGAGACAATGAAAAATGGGAAGATTTGCATATATTTCAGTGTTTTTTTTTAAAAACATTTATTAATTTCCTATTGAAGATTACTCGTGTATAGGCACCAGAACAAATGTCAGCTTTGTGTGATATTGGACCTGGACAATGTGGCATTGCTAGGGATTTTGGGCACTGGCTCATTCAGATCACTATGGTAGTGTTTAAAATAGAGTAAATATCATTTTGAAAGTGATGCTTCAAATAATGTTTGCATACACTACAAAGTTATATAAATAGGAACAATTTAATAATAATGAGTAGAAAAATAAAATGTAATGCACAAAGAGTCGTATTAAGTCCTTTTTCCAGTTTCTTGTTAATTAAGTCGTTGTGCAATACATAACACTATTTTTATTTAGAATATATTGTTTCTTATTCACATTACCTTCTATAATTGTGCCTAAACCTATGTCCTTTGACTATTTTGTATAAGTTAACTGTGCACTACAAGCCAAATCCGTGTAGATAAATCTAATGTTGACTTTATTGCTATTTCTTCCTGATGTCTCGAGCGGCGCTGCTGAGACCGGAAGTTTTTCTCTCAGTCAGATGACAAATTCCGGTTGGCAAAATTTGAACGTTAACTACACACAAACACAATCGGTCACTGATGGTTTAAAGCTCTGGCTATTTTAATGTTGGGCGCGATACGCCAACATTGTTAAAGAGGTAACGTTACGTTGAACGAAGCAGGCATATATGAGCTGAAGCTAAATTTCCGGTTGTCTTTTACGTTTGGCACATGTTCGATTGTTTAAAGAAGTACCATAGATGTCTCAGACACTAGTAACTAAAATGTGCTAAATTTGAACTCTATTAATTGTATTATTAAGAGTGTATTTTATTATAGAGATGTAACATTATATCCTCATGAGGAATGGACGTCTAGTTTTTGCGTGTATAAAATGCAGATATGTCAAAAACTGGATGTCATTTGTCTGTCAGTACCTACAATTATTGAGGTAAAGTTGGTTTTATATTCGCACATTCTTTCATTTTTGAGCAGCGACAACATGGCATTCCACGCTTTTTCAGTCTGAAGTCGATGCAAGTGTGACTTCATTACAATATCAGCACTATTTAATGTGAACCATGTTGTACTTTAGTAGTCATTAACGTTAGCTGCTAGCTGCCATATTCATAATTTGTAAATCATATATATTTTTAATTATATTATTAAGGAGTAACTCTGAATGTGCGAATATAAAAACAACTTTACCTCAATATTTGACGTGTATGTGTAGACAGTTAAACTAATCTTAAAGTAGGGCTGTACAATATATAGTTTCAGCATCGATATCGTAATGTGCAAATCTGCAGGACCTTCAACATCGATTCATGATATTTGAAGTACCATTTAAAGTATGTCTAACCATAAACTTCTCGAAAAGTTTATCGTTTTCTAGTGTTTTTAAGTCTCATGACTAATATTTTTAAAGGCAGTTTAAAATATGTAGCATCTTTAAGTAATATTAATTGAATTTCTGTATATATTAGATAAATATTATACGGTGTTATTTTACATTTGATTATTCAGTTTGTTTACCTGAATACTGCTAGACTTTCAGACAACTGTAAAGTACTGTTTATTCCATTTGTTTCTCTGCTCTAGTGTGTTTAACAGTACTTGGTTTGTTATATTTTATGCAGATCAAATCAATCTAAACTTTTGAATTCTTTCCAAAAGAGCTATTCTTTTCATTTAAAGTATGCTCAATATCGCAGAAAAAAGGACAATGTCATTTGTTTCCCAATATCAAGCAGCCCTTAAATGAAATACATACTTAAATGTTGATTATAAAACTTACTTGTTATTTAAATGTTATTAATCTAGTTTAAAGAAAACAGTTTGATCGCATTGTTCCTTATAACTGACTTTATTCATGTGAATTGCTCAGTATCGGTAGTTTTCCCGTAGCAACGATGGATCCTGGCACTTTATCGCTATTTCAAAGAGTCTCTGAAAAGCTGGGATGGGACAGAGATGGTGGTCTGGATGATGCTGAGGAGAAGGTGTAGTATTTCTAATTAACATAGACTTAAATTACATAACAACCCATTCCATGACGTCTCATTACTAACTGTGCCTCAAATGTCTCTTGCAGTTGAGGAAGAGCCTGAAGAAGACCAGACCTCCAGCTTTGGCCAGTTCTGATTCAAGCAGAGGTCCAGCACAGAGACTGGTGCTGTCTGACTCTGACAACTCAGGAAAGGAGAATCACTCTCAAGAGGAACGTATACTGTTGACTTCAGATGATGAAGACTTTGAGAAGTGTATGTTTGGTTTGTGAAACTCTTTATGTCCACACGTGGACTCCTGCCATATGACTTTGTAAACTAATAAATATTTCTTTTTCGTTTTTCAGTTCTTGCTTTAAAGGCTACTCCAAAATCTACATTTAAACAGTCTGCTTCATCTGCTCAGAAACTAAGGTGAGAATTGTTGGAACACACTTTAGTATCTAGCTGTTATATCATACATAGCTGTCATACAAACTTTAAGGGACTGTATTTCCAAGTTTTGTTCATTTTTGTTTTAGAAAATGAGTGCCTGTGTGTCTTTTACTACAAGAATACTACATAAGATGGTCCCAAAATATTTTCTTAATTATTATGTTTTAGTTAGTGAGGTACACTGTCATTCTTCAAGAGCGAGTAATAGGGATATTTATCCGTATAGATTTATAAGTGAATCAGGCAGAAATTCTTTTTGTGTACTAGCTCTGTTGCTTCGAATGTTTTACCTACGATTTTTAAAGAGATTCAAATTGAGAGTGTTTTTAGAAGGGAAATTAAAAAGTGGTTGTTTTACAGTTGAAGTTGAGGATTTTGTTGTGACGAGTTGCTGAGCTGATGATGTTCGCACTCTATTTATGATTTGCTTGTTCATTTTTAAGAATATCGAGGGCCACAATGGAAAGCCTGTGGCTTTTTTGTGTATTTTATCCTCAACAGTTTTAAATATGTATGAATTAGTCTAACTGGACTTGTTTGTATATCTTTGTTAAAATTGTCAAGTAAAATCAATCAATCAATATCATTTTAAGGTGCTAGTTTTTGATAGTTTTCACTAATCTTTCATGGTCTCAGAATATTTTTGTTTGTTTGAATATTTAAACCGAATATATTAAAAGAAAAGGGTCTGTATAAAAAAAAAAACTTTTTATTGAAATGCAATCAAAGTGCGTCACATTTACTGATATTATTTTAATGTTCACTGATAAAGAAATTGGTTTGTAAATGACTTCAGAATGAGAAGTGCTTCATACATAAACAACATGCATCAATACTATTGCAATTTTTTTGTCTGCAAAATATCAGTGTGATCTGGGCAGTAGAGCTTGTGCTACAGTATATGGTGAAATATAGTAACAGAAAAATGTGAAGTGAAAAATCTAAATCCCTCTTTTCTTTTAGAGAACCAGTTCCAGTTCTGTCTTCAGAAAGTGATGATGAATTTGAATTGTGTAAGTTCATTTAACTGCTTTCAGTTTATATGCCTCATTTTAAGGCATGTAGCACCCACTGTACAATAGGTCTGCACGATTAGTCAATTTTAAACTGAAATCGCGATTTGAAAAGGTGCAATTTTCAGATTGCAAAAGCTGCAATTATTTCGATTATTACTATGGCGAGGGAAGCGAGCGCGAGAAATTAAAGCGATCCAACTAAAGCCTGGTTTATATTTCAGCGTCAAGTGATCGCCGTGACACACGGCACCTGCCTTGCTCTGCAATAACACTTCCGAAACGCTAGCTGGCAGTAGGTTTTTTCCTCTTTGTCGAGTTTCTTCGCTGGTGTTTTGTTTTTCTGAATGCTACCTTAATATACAAGCATAATAAAATTATATAAAGGTACAAAAACTCAATAGGTAAAACAAAATAAAATAACAAGTAAAGAAAAAAGATACAAATAATGCTAGGCCTTGCTAACTTACAATAACTTAAAAACGTCAAACAAATACACATTTTTAACAGCTTTTTTGTTTGCACTCTCCTCAGTGCTATTTTTTTATAAATATTTAGTTCTTTAAGTACCACAAAAAAAAGGTTTCTGATTGCTAAATTTACATCGATGGATATGAAACTTGGTAAATATAATTAAAAGATTCATAACATAAGCTTAATTTTCCAACTTCTTATTATAGTTCAAAAAATAAGATATTCATACAGTAAAAGAAAATTAGATAGCACTTTATCATTTATAAATTTAGATACCTTCCACCATAACTGTTTTGTATATGGACAATGCCAGAAAATATGAGGTACTGTTTCTAATAAACAGAATGAACAATTGACATCCATGTCTTGAATAAATCTGGTAAAAAATGTTTAAAAGGGAAAATTGGTGTAGTATCTTAAAGTAGATTTCTTTGATTTTATTTGTAATTGGATATTTATTTAACTTTCCTTACAAACTTTCCTACAATCAATTTTTTTAATTAACTTACCAATAGAAAATACCATATGGTTTACTAATCCGTATTATTATTATTCTTTTTCAAAACAACAGTTTCCATCTAGAGCTCCTTCATGAGACTCAACACTTGTAAACACAAGGCTCTCACCACCACCCACACTCGTCAGTGCTACCAAGCCGACCAATCACAGAGCTTGCGCTACGCGTCGTTGCAACATTTTTTGAGAGTTGCATGTCAGCGAGGGCTATGCGACCACACGTAGGCTGCACTGTAGCATACGCCTGTGCTTGACGCAGAAGTATAAATCAGCCTTTAACATTACTTAAAAAGCAGACAACTCTTACAGTAGAACCCACGAGCCCCTATTTCACTACTATGGAGAAAATGAAAAGTGTAAAATGTCATCTCTGCTGCTCTATTTCTACCTTTTACCTGTTTGCGTAAGGAAACGTTTTGTCTCCTTTCTCAGCCGTTACATCGATTCTTGTAGATCCACACAGATGAGCGTGTTTGCAGAGCGAGTTTTCTCCACCCACCGTGTCTATTATAGATCAGCTGTGATAATCCTGCATTCTCGACCGAGGCTGTTTATCTGTATCCTTGTCACTCATCTGTGAATAATGGCAGAGCCACAGGTGTTTAAGAACTCGTTTGACAACGTTCAAAAAGCAAGCGGGATAATATTTACATTTATTTATTTGCTAAAAATGCTCATGTTGTTCTGTGTCTGTACTTGAGTTTTGTTTGATATGTTCAAAATGAGTGTTTTCTTTGAGCAGGTAAAATTAAAGGTGCAGTTCATATATGTGACTGCTTGTATTAAAGGACAAAATTGTATTACAAATAATATATAAATATATTTATAAGTTATACATTTTCAAGAATTCTTGTGCTGTAAAGTAAAATCTAAAATTGTTACACAATCTAAATGTAAAGGTTTTATATATCTATATGTAAGGTTTTAATATAGAATTTATTTTAAAACACTAGTTATTTTCTTAATTTGTCATGACAACTGACAACTTTTTTGGAAAAAATTATTTTAAATAAACCGTAGCATAGTATAGCGTACTTTGTGATTATGCTTGCTCTTTCTTTTGGTGCTGTTTAAACCACCACATCAAACCTGCAGCTCTTTTATGAAATTAAAGTAAATCGCATTTTAAATCGCAAATTGCAATTTATATCAGATAAATCACAATTAGATATTTTTTCTATAAATCTTGCAGCCCTACTTAACAATTTGTGTTTTTATTTCCAGTTTTAAACAGAGTAAAAACACCAAAGGCTAAAGTCCAACCACAGTCTGCGAGCAGCAGTGATGAAAAGTCAGTGTAACAGATCTTGCTGCAAGCTATTTTTTGTAGTATATTATCGTGACATCATATGATTTAATCAATCATTAATTCTATTCTTCTCTCCTAAGATTGAAACGTTTCATAGTTGACAGCATTTCATCTGATGATGATTTTGTCACTGAGAAGAAGCCTTCCATTTATAAAGGTAGGATTTTCTTTAAGTGTGTTTTATATCACCATAAAATTAAAATGGACATTTTACATTATTTTAGGAAATATTGCTGTTTTATTAGAAATGTTTTATTCATTCACACTTTTTTTTTAGCTCACATGCCTTTGGGCTCTTTAATCAAAAGAACTCTCCATATTTATTGACTTTTCTGATGAATGTCACTCGCTACAATTATCCAGTCAGAATAAAGTTGGACAATCACAATGAAGAACAAAGACCTCAAAGCTTGTTTGTTCATGCCATTTTTAAACTCAAAATCTAAACATAATAATAATTTTATGCATGTATACATGCCGCATTCTCAAAATATAGAATTTTTTCTGATATACTTCAGATTTACTTTATATACCTGGTCATCTTAATGTTTTTTTTAAAGCTTTTTCACAGCACACAGATAAACACCAACAAGCAAGTTGTCCATTGTATTTAGAATGTTGCCAAAAATGTAGTCATGTTTACACTGCCCCAACAATTACTACAAACAATTATCATCAAATAATTAAATTATCCTTCTTTGGGCTAAAAGCCTTTTACTTTACAAAATCCTGTTTTCCGATTAGGTAAAACTTTATTGTCATTTGTTGGAAAATCATATCACATTGCTCAGACGTTCCATAATCCAATAAATGGCAACATGATAAATTAATAAATTGAACATGTTCAGTCAGGTGAAAACAAATTCGCAGACAGGGGTATCAAACTGATCCAACAAACTCACACTTGTTTGCTGCCGGTCATCTGTGTGGTGTGAATTAGCCTTAAGAAGTTCTTTTGTTTTACACAGGGAAAGCCAGAACTGCTAGAACTCCTAAATCAGTTCAGAAGATAGAGAAACCGGCTCCAGCGCATTGCGATTCTCCCGTCTTCCTGAGTGACAGCGATGACGACTGTAAAATTGTTATCAAGAGCACTTGGAGGACCAGACACAGCCGGCCACCATCTAAGGAACATCAAGCCACAAGTAAAAACGGAGAAGAGACTGGAAAGCCTCCTGTGCCTCAACCAACAATCACTGTGAAATCCCACACCAGTCGAGACGACACGTGCAGCTCCGAGGAAGAGTTCCAGTCATTACTGGACAGAGTCAGGCAGAATCTAGGGGTCAGAACAAGTGCGAGCCCAAAACCCTCTGCAGGTACAGCTCACATAGTCACATAGACTATAGTTTTGGTTCAGTTTGTAGTTTTAAATGTGATTCATATTGTTTGCTTATTAACAAAAATGAATGGATTTTATAACAAAGAGCAAGCAACTTTTATTCTTGTCTTTTAAGTGATGATTGAGCATGAGAAATTTTCAGTTGAGAAAGTCAAATGAAAACATTCAAGGTCAGCTGGTCTGAGTGAATTCGCATTAAAAAAAAAACTGCTCAACACCAAGATTTTTTAAAATGATTTTTTTAAAAATGCACCTAAAAACTTAAAGCGCACTGAGTTAGATAAAGTTTTTACCTGATTAAGAAAATGTGCTTAAACTTTGATGGAAACACATTTACTGAATAAATTCCAATATGCACATCAAAAAAGTCATGAAGGTTATATATATATATTGGGCAATAACACGTTACTAGTAATTGTTGACAGTAACTAATACTGTAACGCATTACTTTTTAAAATATAGTAACTCTGTTACCGTTACAACATGATGCATTTGCCTGCAACTTGGAAAGTTAACTAATATTGGCTGTAGTCTAGCCCACATCTTTTTGTTTAAAGCATCGACGCATTGTGGGATTGGTGGATACCAACTAACCACCGTAAAGAAGACGCAACGTGTATGAGACGGTCAACAAAAAAGTCAAGTGAAAGCAGAGACCTAGTGTGCATGAGAGAGACCGGGTGCGTGCAAGAGAGGCTAAGTGTGCTTGCGAGAGAGACCGAATGCGTGTGAGGTAGACCAAGTGTGCTGTTGAGAGAGACAGAGACTATTAATGTTACTATTACTTGTTACTAATACGACTATGTTTGTTGCGTCAAATAAATAAGCACACATTCGTTATCTGTATAACAAATATGATTAGTTTAGTAGACACATTTGTTATATTTCAGAACACGTTTTTTTTAAAAAATGTGTAGTGTTGTATTGTGCAGAAAAGAGTCTGTGATTTTATTAATTTTTATTGTTTTGCATATTATTATAGCTGTTATACAACAGCAGATTTTGCACTATGAATATACACAGCTTACTTTCCATAAGACATACCACGTTTAATTTGAAGTTAGTTTGAAAATTGCTCATAGGTTTAGTTTTTTAGCAGCTGTTCTGTTTTTATTTTGTTTAAATTGCATAAAATGTATGTATAGCATTTTTTTTGGTGCTGAGTTTACCATATTTTATGAAGGTTTTGTGTTTGTTGTATATTGTTGCTAGTTTTCATACTCGAGCTGTGAAGGAATCTGTTTAAAGGTTAAATACAACAACTTTGATTATGCTTAAACAACTTTAGTTTTGTTTTTTTGTTTCTGAATATAGAATATATTGAGCTGGTTTATCACATTGTGATTTTTATTTTTGTGCTGCTGGTCTGACTTAAATAAGTGTTAAAAAATGCCTTCATGTTTAAGTCTGTCTTGCATTTTAGTTGTGAGAATGCAAATTAATTAAAACTGTGTAGTTGATCAACAGTGTATTTTCTATGCATCATTGAAGTGACATTATAAATGACTTTTAACAGTTATGCATTACTTTTTGGTGTAAGTAATCAATGAAGTAATAGAGTTTTTTTTTTTTGTAACTGGTAATTAACTAGTTACTATTTTTTTCAGTAACTAGCACAACACTGTCCATTCGTCATACCGTTTTTAATTATGTTGCTTCATTTTTAAAGTAAAAACATCAAGGCTGAACATGACATGGATTCAGGGATGTGCATTAAAATGTGATTTATTATTGTTCAACACAATTAATGTTCTTTGTCTCCTGAATCTTTTTTTTTTTTTTTTTTTTTTCATAATGTGTTTCACAGGGCTCAGTTGTGGGTATGGTTTTGCCTTTTGTAGTATGTTTTCTTCAGGAATATTTCCTATAACTTTGCTGGTGACACTCATTGTTTGCCCTTACGTTTATGTTTAGTTTGTTCAACTATTTAATGGATATTTCGTTTGTTTTGTTTGCTCATTCAAATGTCACTATGGTAAATTAGTTGGCTTTACATCAAAACTACACATATATTTTTTTATGTTTATAAACGATCTCTTAAATGTGTGCCTGAATGTGCCAAAACAAGCAGGGTTAAAAGTAAATTAAATAAAGGATTGGTTGGCTAATTGTATTTTTTTCTGTTTACATTCATTCTCTCTAACTAGAACCCAAACCACGACGTCCTTGTTTGTCGACACCATCTGCTGCTGGTAAAAAAACTGGGGGCCAAGAACCAGTTAAAGATTCCCCTGTAATCCACACGCCAGTGCAGCAGACGCCCAGCAGCAGACCAGTGTTGAGCCATACTGAGCCCAGAGCACTGCCCAACAGCAGGTACTGCTAACCCTCAAACTTTAAATAGAAACATTTGATGCATGTAACATTTTTAAGTGTGTATTATAAATATAATTTTGGTAAAATGGGACCACATGACAGTTGTCAGTTTCTCTGAATGTATTTGTTATTGAATTTAGGTGAAATTTTTAAGTGTTTAAATGTTAATAATTTGTATAAAGTGTGAAGTTTCTCCCAAATTTCATATAAAATTTAATGATAGGTTATTTACTTTTTTTCGGAAAATTACACTTTGTTCAGATATGTTCTTTTTATTTATTTATTTATTTATTTATTTATTTATTTTATTTAATTTAACCAGGAATGTCATACATTATCTACAATATCTCTTCTACCAGGGAGTCCTGGTCAAGACAGGCAGCATAGGACAGAGTTACAAAAAATGCATATCACTACATAGTCGCACACAAAAACTGCAAAAACCATAATCAATTGTTAAAACTTGTGCATTGGTCTAAATTGACAGTCTTAAAATATTTTTAAATGTATCTAAATATGGCAATAGATGGTACAGATTTAATTTGTAGTATATCTTGAAGCTTATTCCATACATTTGGAGCATACTTAGAGAATGCTGATCGACCTACATGTAACTGTGTGAAAAAATGGCATCTTAAGTAAGAATGTATCTGCTGATCTGGTATTATAAGTATTTGAACAGTACTCCAACAAACTAGATACAGTTGAAGTCAGAATTATTACCCCCCCTTTGATTTTTATTTAAAATAAAAATGATGTTCAAAAGAGCAAGGGAATTTTCACAGTATGTCTGATATGATTTTTTTCTTTCTGAAAAAGTCTTATTTGGTTTTTTTCGGCTAGTACAAAAGCAGTTTTAAACTTTTTAAGAACCATTTTAAGGTCAAAATTATGAGCCCCTTTAAGCAAATTTTTTTTATAGTCTACAGAACAAACCATTGTTATACAATAACTTGCCTAATTACCCTAACCTGCCTAGTTAACCTAATTAACCTAGTTAAGCCTTTAAATGTCACTTTAAGCTGTATAGAAGTGTCTTGAAAATTATCTAGTAAAATATTATTTACTGTCATGGCAAAGATAAAATAAATCAATTATTAAAGATGAGTTATTAAAACAATTATGTTTAGAAATGTGTTGAAAAAATCTTCTCTCCGTTAAACAGAAATTGGGGGAAAAATAAACGGGGTTGGGGGGGGGGGGGGGGGTAATAATTCAGGGGGGCTAATAATTTTGACTTCAACTGTATATACTGTGGTAATTTACCAACTAAAGCTTTAAAAATAAAAACGAAGATATGTTGTTTTCTCCTTACCTGTAATAAGGTACATTCTGTCATTGTATTTAAATTACAGTATTGTGTGCATGCTCTTAAACAAGTGACAAATTGTAAAGCACTATGATAAACAATATCCAGTTTTTTTTGTAAACATTCAGAGGTGCGTGCATATAAAGTATATCGAGCTGTGAAGGAGAAACCTTTTTTTAAACGAAAATAAAAACCTAATGTTGGTCTGAGTTTTTTTTTTAAGGCTATCAATATGAAAGCTATAAGTCAAGTTATCATCACGCCAGACACCTCAATATTTATAAGATGCAACTTTTTCAATCTGATTAAAGTTTTAATTTGAAAAATCTTGCATTGATAATCAGGAAAGATCATGTTTTTTTGCTTTCAATACTAATTTTAAGCAATTAAGAGAAATTTGGAATGAATTAAAAGAGTCTTGGAAACAGTATATTGCCACTTTTATAGGTGAAGCCATAGTGTAAATAATTGTATCATCTGCTTAAAAGTGTACGTTTGCAGACTAAACAGCTTTACCAAGGTAATTTATACGTATAAATAGAAAATAAAATTGGCCGCAAACCTTGTGGAACACCTGTCTTTGTTGTTAAAGGAGCAGAGATATGATAGAAACACACAGAGTACTTCGTCAAATAATTATGGAACCATTTCAACACTGTTTCACTAAACCCAATACATCTTAGCCTTTGCTACAAAATATCATGATTCACAGAATCATGCTTTTGATAAATCTATAAAAAGTGCAGCACATGATTTTTTTATCATCCGGTGCAGTGATTTACATCATTATTAACTGACACTGCAGCAGTATAGTGCTGTGCCCTTGTCTAAAACCTGACTGACATAAAATATTATTTGCTCACAAATAGCATGTTCATGTTTAACTGTTCATTTACAATGGGCTCAAACACTTTAGACAACCTTGAAATAGGACAATAATGATCTAACACAGTGGGATCTCCACTCTTCAGCAATGGCTGTATATTTGCTGATTTCCAAGAATTTGGTAACAGACCACTGGTTTAACTCCGATTAAAAATTGAAGCAATGGGTCTTGCTGTTAAATCTGCAG
>CAIGQZ010001256.1:708094-734479 GCA_903798205.1 Danio tinwini | reverse complement strand
TGTGTGTGTGTGTGTGTATATATATATATATATATATATATATATATATATATATATACACAAACACACACACTAACACACACACACACACACAAAGTTGAAGTCAGAATCTTTAGCCCCCCTTTGATTTTTTTTTTATTTACCATTTAACAGTACAAGGAAATTTCACAGTATGTCTAATAATATTTTTTTCTTCTATAGAAAGTCTTATTTGTTTTATTTTGACTAGAATAAAATAAGTAAAAAAAATTAGGAACCATTTTAAGGTCAAAATTATTAGGCTCTTTAAGCTATATTTTTTCCTGACTGTCTTCAGAACAAACCATCATTATTCAATAACTTGCCTAATTACCCTCACCTGCCTAGTTAACCTAATTAACCTAGGTAAGCCTTTAAATGTCACCAAGTTGTATAAAAGGGTCTTGAAAAATATCTGGTAAAGTCATCATGGCAAAGATAAAAGAAATCAGTGATTAGGAATGAGTTATTTAAACTATTATGATTAGAAATGTTTAAAAAAAATCTCTCAGTTAAACAAAAAGTGGGGAGAAAAATAAACGGGGGGGGGGGGTAATAATTCAGGGGGGCTAATAATTCTGACTTCAACTGTATATAAATACATATAAATGTACAGAAGTATATTAAAAAATCTAAATATTAAAAAATTTTAAGGATTTAGAATGCTGATGATGTGAAAAGGGTCCATATCCTTGTTGGTAAGTGCGTTGACACATATCACTGAAGTGTTCACGGCGACCCCAGTTCCGACTGCTGGCTCGAGGTCCTTTCCTGATCCTTCCCCTTTCTCTGCTCCCTACACTTATACCTGTCTCCACCCTACTGTCCTATACAATGAAAGTGAAAATAATTATTATAAAAAAACTAAATGAACATGCAAATGGTCAGTGGGAGGGAAAGAATTGTGCAAGGTTCAAGATGCATTTTATTATATTATATATTATATTTATTATATAAGTTCTGTAATGTTTATTTATGTTAATGTATGTTTAGGTTAATGTTTTATTTGGCTACCAAAGGCTTACACAGGGATTTTTATTTATTTAAATAGTTTAAAAATCATGCATATTCTGAATTTTAACCCCCCCCAGCTTCCTGTTGACATGTCTGTCACATGGAACAAAAAGATGCGTAAGACTGCAGGATATTGCATCTCTGGTCAGGAGCGTGGCACTGGGAAACGATATGCCCGTATTGAGCTGTCTGTCAAAGTGTGCGACTCTGCAGGTAGGTGTCATTACAGTTTAAAAAATAAAATCAGCTCTCGACACTTGGCAGTAAACACCAGTGCTTCCCTCTTACAGATCGGTTACGGGATACGTTAGTCCATGAAATGTGTCATGCGGCCACATGGCTCATAAACAATGTTCGCGATGGACACGGGCCCTTCTGGAGGCTTTATGCTCGTAAAGCAATGCTGGCTCATCCTGAACTCCCGATGGTTTCCCGCTGCCACAGTTATGACATCAACTACAAGTTCCAGTATCAATGTAACCGGTGTAAGAACACGTAAGTGTAAAACTGTTTTTCTTCATTGTTGAGTGTCCTTGAATCTCAATTTTCACAATCGAAATGCAGTCATTTCAGTGAAATCCTACTGTATTTACCAACAATATGTTCACACAAATTTATTGCTTTGTCCAAATGAAAGCTGTTTGGTTTGAAAATGACTTCTGTGGTAGTGTTTCATACATTGCTGTTAATGGGTACCTTAATTTTGGTAGCAATCTTTTTTTTTTTCCAAGGTGTGATTCAGTGTCTCTCTCCAACTATCAAAAAGTCAATGGGGATTTCATAACTTTTGTAATTACAGGAGTTTGTTGAGAAGGCACAATCTAATGTTTCAGTATTCCAACCAAACAGTCACATCTTGTCTTAGTAAATTGTCATTATTAGAAAAGATTAATTTTTTACAAAATAATATCTTGTTATTATTGAAAAAAGATTGACCTAATTGGAAAGAGTGTCTGAAAAAAGTGTCTGATATGAGATATTGTTCATGTATTTCTTACATGAATAGAACTAAGCATATTGAAAATAGCACTGGTTCTAAATTGGAACCTTGAGGTCCCACAGGTCGTAATAAAATCAATAAAAACTGATGATATAATTTTTTAATTGTCCTGTGTCGTCATGCTAAAGACATCATACACTTTTTGTTTTTTTTTGGAAATAGGTAAACTCCAAAGATGCTTTAAAGGGGTGGTCCACTACGATGTCATACGTAATTTAAACTTTAGTTGATGTGTAATGTAACTGTATGAACATAAACAACATCTCTGAATGTAATATGCTTAAAATTCAATGCAAAGGGAGACATTGGCTCTTACTGAGTTAGCTTAGCAAAGCCTACAGCGAATGAAGTTTGGGGACTACAAAAAAATACATCCGGGATAGTGAAATCAGGTTACGTGCATTCACCACGCGCAGCAAAGTGTAGTGGCCAGAGGCACTGTAATGTAACGTTAGCAGAGTAAGCTGAAATTCCGTCCAAACACTGCTATTTCCACAAAGCTTTTTCTGTTTATGTATTTGGGCTTTCAAAGGACATGACACACAGAGAGAAGTGCTTACAATTTAATTTAAATTATGTTCCAGAGAGTTATAAAAAAAGATATAGCTAGCATTTGACAAAGGAGAGCTTCCAGAATCTCTCCCAGTTCAGTGGTGGATTCGGCTAAAAACTCCTCCAACCATAATAGAAGAAGCTGTGGATTGTGAGCCACAACCTAGAAGTATTTTTATTTATTAAAATTTATTTATTACATGCATAGTTTCTAGCGTTAACAGTGTGTTGTAGCAAGGACTTAAACAAGGATGTAAACAACAGGAGATGCTGTTTGGCACTGTTAACAATTTAGCTACAAATTTAGCTTTTACTGGTAACGTGAAGCCGATCCACGAACCACAGCTCAATGTTAGCTGATAGACATGTTACCACTTGAGGGCAGGCCTTTCAGAGGCACTAGGAAATATGATAGTCGTTTTCATGTTAGCTGAATAGCAGTATATAATCAAAGTATTAAAGAATAATGTGATTTTCTACAAATGAAGCATGAGCTCACATCGCTTTGCAAAAATACACTCTGGACCACCCCCTTAATATGTTGTGCATTTTCTTAGACTGGACAGAGCAGCCTTATGACAGAAATTTAAAATGTCTTTATTAGGAGCAAACAGCGCTGCTCCTGTTCTTAAGTCACGTGGGGAAGAACCAGAAGTGCACAATCAGCAATTTCTTCATTGGTCTCTTTTCATTTCAATTACATTTAGCCTTACTCTGCGTTATAGTACAATGATAATAAGTATAAAATACTTCTGCTCATCTATGAGAATGATCCCAGCAGGAGTCCCATAAGATGTAATGAAGGAAACTTCCATGATTCCACATTCATTAAACTATTGCTGCGTCCCAATTCGCATACTATCCATCCTAAATAGTATTTGAAAATACAATTAGTATGTCCCAAATCATAATATGTTGAAAAGAGTATGTCAAAGGTTCCCGGATGGTTTACTATTTCCGGTCAAAATGTGAAGTGTAGAACCGTCCATGCTCTAACCGCTAATATTGCGCACAGTACATTGTGCGTTGGACGTGAAATCGATTAGAACTACAATAGAAAAGTGTAAACAAACTACAAACATGATGGACACGCGAGACCAACCGTCAAGTAGAGAGACTTCGGTAAAGATGTTTGTATGAATTTTAATTAATATCTAGCCCACTGGAAAATATTTAAATCATGTTGTCTCTGTTATATTTCATCTGCAACAACATTACTGAACTTATATAAAGACGTGTTTGGACATTAACGTCTGAATGCATAATTATCCAAAGACCTGAGGAGATTTCTCAGCATGAAAGACTCGTGAATGGCAGATTAACCTGCTGCTGCTTTTTCAATAAGGTAGGAAATTAAATATGACAGAAATTTGGACGATGTGTGGAGGATTGACAGGGCTCATAACTAAGCAACGTAACGATCTGTTAATGAGGAAGTAGTATGTCCCAAAGCTTAGATACTCTTCTGTTACACACTCAAAAGTATGTATTTTTCCTTCACAAAAAAGTACATTCTTTTAGGGCATAGTATAAGTATGCGGATTGGGACTTTGTTGTGAATATGCGCCCTCTAGTTTCAAAATATTGTGCCTTCAAGTATCTAATTTATGGTATGCAATTTGTGTATAAATACATTAGTGTTTGCTAAAGCAAGTGTCTGTATTACTTATGGTCAAACTTATCCTGCTAATATCTCTAATTGTCTATGCTAATATTGCTCACAGGATCGGGCGCCACTCTAAATCGTTGGACACCACAAAGTTTGTGTGTGCTTTGTGCACCGGACAGCTGGTTTTATTGACTCCCTCGAAGCCTCGTGCACCCACACCCTTCGCCACCTTCGTGAAAGAGAACTACGGCTCAACTAAACAAGAATTAACCGGCCAGAGTCATGCTGAGATCATGCGCAAACTCAGTGCTGACTTTGCCAGCAAGACTCGTCTCAGTCAAAGTTGATCTCTGATGACACACACAAGTCCTAAATACCTCAAGCCATCAATACTCCTGCTGTTGCTTGAGTTTTGTTTATATGTAGCATTAGTTTACTGGGAATTGAACAGATGTTTATGACCATGTCAACCTCCATTAGACTTTTTATTATTAAATTAGTTTTATAATGTGAAATGACTTTGGTTGGAGTCCATTAAAGCCTAATGATATGAGCCGTGTTTAGATGTTCAGTTACTCCCTTGTGAGTTTAACTATTTAAATCGACTGCCTTAAGGGTTATGTATGTTTTATATTTGAGTCAAGTTGTTTATCTGTATGTTTTGTTTGTGTTTGGATGTTTTTTAAAAGAATAAACTGTTCTTTATTGAATCTACACAAATGGATACTTTTGTTTTTAAAGTAGTTGTTCACCATTGCTGTATTTAAAAAAAAAATGAAAGTATTGTAGGAACTACTAATGTTTAATATTACAATTTAAATTAGTTTTCCATTTGTGATGGTAAAGCTTGGTTTTCAGCAGCCATCCCTACAGTCTTTATGATCCTTTAGAAATCATTCTAAAATGCTGATTTGCTGCTCAAGAAACATTTATAGATATGGAAAAATAAGTATAGCATTAATAGACGGTAAAAAAATTGTGTCTATTAGCTTTCTCATAACTGTGAAAATGCTTTACTGAGACTGAAATCCAACATTTAACCCCCACGTGCTGACCACTGTAAAGACTTCATTTTTTCATCTCACAAACATTTAAAGAATGCTGTTCTCTTCTGTGAAGTCCCGCCTGGACTACTGCCATGCCTTACTAGCAGGCGTTTCCAAAACTAACATTAATAAACTACAATACGTTCAAAAGTCAACTGCCAGATTTCTTACAGTAACCAAAATCAGAAACCACATTACTTCAGTTTTGGAATTGGCTACCATTGGCTACCAGTCAGATTCCTTATTGATTTTAAAATCCTGCTCACATACAAGGCCCTGCATTGTTTGGCTCCACATTATCTGTCTGAACTCCCCTTCACGTGACTTCTGTTCCTCCGACTCTGGTCTTTTAACTGTCCCCTCCACTTGCCTACGCTCTATGGGTGACCAGGCTTTCTCTTCCCAGGCTCTGGAACTCTCTCCCCTATGACATTAGACACGCTGACTCTTTTAGATTGTTTAAATCATTCTTGATAATTATATTTGAATGTTTTATTTGTTTTGAATGTTTTGTTTTTAATTTTACTGTCACTCTAAACAGTTTTTAAATCTGTATCTTTTTTGTGTAAAGCGCTTTGAGAATTAAGTTTTAAAGGGCACCTATTTCACCCCTTTTTTAAGATGTAATATTATGGTTCTTCTGAGTGTGCCAGTTTAGGTTCAGTTCAAAACACAATTCAGATTTTTTTTATTATGATGTGTTAAAAAGTGTCATTATGGGGGCGTGTACACAGTTCGTTGTTTTAGGTGCGTCCATAGAGGCAACCTAGGCGGCAGAATAGTGATCAACGTGAGGCATTGCGTTTGCACTTTCCAGCTGCACCTAGTTAAGATGACAGGGAGCTTCTGTGACCACGGGAAATGCAAACGGCTGTAGTTTACGGAAGACACAGTGAAAAGTACACATGTATGCAAACCCACCAAAACTCACAAACACTGGCGGCGAGGAGAGCGATAACGTGGTGAATGTTGAGCCCAATGAGCCTTACATCTAAAAATAGAGCAAGGGTGTTTCTTTGGTGACGTCGCTTTGACTCACACACTGAAAATAGCGGACGTGAAAACAAACTGAGCATATGGTAATGCGCACCTGTCAATCAATATTGGTGGGCGGGGGCACCGCACTCCTACGTCAAGTTTCGGTCGATCTCAAAACCGCTCCAATTGGTCCACCGTTTTTATGTTGTTAAATTGAAAAAAAAAGAACTGAGCGTGTTTATATCACCCCAATATGACGGTCTATACACTATACCTACACATATATCTGTCCAAACAGCTTAAAAGTAGATTTTTTACCATAGGTGCCCTTTAAAGGTGCTATATAAAAATTTATTATTATTATTATTATTACTACCGATCAAGTGTTGCATAAAGTTAAAAGTAGAATTTATTTTTTTCCCCTCTTTTTTTAAATATAGGAGCTTTGCAATTAACAACGCACTGTATAACCTTCATTTACCTTTAAAACAAACACATTTAGTACTTTTTGTCTTATTAGCAGTGGTGGAAAGAGTACTGAAAAATCATACTCAAGTAAAAGTACCATTTATTGCCTAGAAATGTAGTGCAAGTAGAGTAAAATTATCTGCTGATTATTAAAGTATGAGTAAAAAAAAATGAGTAGACCTTTTAAAATTACTCAAGAGTAGCGAGTATTATGCTGTAAAAGGCTAATGCATTTACATTTAATTTGTGGATGTGTGTAAACAACATTCTGTAGTGCATCTAGTTATTGCCCAGCAGGCACACAACGTCATAGAATGTTAATATTAGGTTATATTTAGGTTGTGATGTCAGGTGACCAAACTTCAATGTCTAGCCAGTGTCTAAGGACAATGTTATTTTGATGTCCAATAATGATGTCAAATGACGTTGATTTTAGGTTGTTAGAAAGTGACCAAAATCCAACGTTGAGCCAACATTTTAAACCCATGTCATATTGACATCAAATACTGACATTTATTCATCAGGTATGGCAACCAAAATCCAACATCTAATAGACGTCATAGTGGTAATGTCCACACAACGTCAAGCTATTACATCATTAGACGTTGATGGTTGGTTTTAGCTTGGATGTTGGACATAGACGTTGGCCTGACGTTGAGTTCTAATGTCAACCTGATTTTCATTTCCAAACAAAATGCAGCATCCCCATGACGTTATAGTACAACGTCAATCTGACATCGCACATGTCTTGAGGTAGTTCATTATGATGCAAATTACCTTCTATGTGCGATTTGATTGGAATGAAATCACAGGACTGATTTTTCTAATCCCCATAGACAAGAAAAAATAGTAGTTACTGCAGGTTAAAGGAAAGTAGTGGAGTAAAAGTACCAATACTGCAGTAAAAATGTACTCAAGTGAGAGTTAAAGTACACATTTATAAAACTACTTAGTAAATTACAATTCCTGAGAAAAACTACTCACAGTAGTTTGGGTATTTGTAATTAGTTACTTTACACCACTGCTTATTAGTTAAGTAAAATCACCAACCAAAAAGCATTTGACATTGTACAGTGGCCAGAGCTGTGGTAGATTCTCACAGAAAGTGTGATGTCGAAGAACCTCTGATAAAGAAAATACAATGTTTCCACAAATGCTGCAGAAACTACGTGAAAACAGGAAACTCGTCCTCTGAGGAGTTCCTCACCACATCTAGAGGGAGACAAGGGGACATAATCAACCCTTACCTATTTATTATACTACTGGACGATATCATAAAAAGAATGCAAACAAGCTTTGAGCCCAGTCAACGTAGGAAATTGGAACATGAACCCAAAACAGCTGACAATTCTGTCAAATGCTGATGATGTGGTACTCATGGCGAGCTCAGAGGAGGGGTTGCAATACAACTTGCAAAAGAAACAAGGACTGAACATTAACCCAACCAAAACAGACTATGGTCATAAGCAAAAAACATGTCCAACACTCCATAAAGCTGAACAACATTGTCTTGAAGCAAGTGGACGAGTTAAAATCTCTTAGAAGTGTTAAGTGAGGATGGGAAACCCGATAAGGATCTCAATGCAAGGGTCACCACATCTGGCTGATTATATCATGATTTAAACAGAGCCTTTCTGGGAAAGAGAGAAATCTCCACCAGAACAAATCTAGCTGTTTTTAACTCCACCTATGTGCCTACTCTTACATTTGAGTGTTAGTCTTGGGCACTTACTAGAAGCAGGAACAACAGATTGCAGGTGATGGAGATGCGGTACCTTAGACGAGTTGTTGCCAAAACTCATAGAGACCAGGTAAGGAACCAGACCATCAGGACAAACCTACAAGTCTAACCACTGACTGAAATAATTGACAGGCATAAGATGAGGTAGTTCAGTCGTTTTGTCAGGATGAAAAACCACAGGCTTCCAAAGCAGATGCTAGAGGCAAGAACCCAAGGAAGACGTCCAAGAGGCAGGCCTTGAATGAAATGGATGGACTCACTTAACCCAGCATTCCAAAAGAGAGGAGTAGAACCAAACTGCCCCAGAACAGTGGCTGCAGGCCAGAAATGGTGTGAAAAGGTGGCAGAAACTTAGTTCAGCCTCTACACTGCAAGGTAGAAGAGGCCAGGAATAAGCTAAGCTAAAATCACCGACCATTGAGACAATGCCCTTTTCCTTTTTTTTCATGTGTTCAAAATAATGAGACCATTTCCATCACAGAAATTTACGGCTCTGCCATTCTCTCATTGAGTGAGGGAGTCAAAGTGACTGCGCTAATTTAAATTCAGCTTTTTTTTTTATAAAGCAAATTATTTCAACTAAAAATAACTCCAATATTAAAAGTAATGCATTTAAAAAAATAATTATTACATAACTCCCACCACTGCCAATTGTTGTATTCATTTATAAACAAAATTAGCTTGGCTTTAATTACCCCATTTGTATTGTAATTTCTCCAAGTGTATATTGCTCAAAAGTAAAAAAAATATATAAGATCATAGACTGTAAAAGATATGGACGTAGTATCCGTGACGTCTCCTTTTTTGCTTAAGTTTTTCTTTGGGAGAAATGCCTAATACTTTATTACCTGCGACTCGTTTGTGTTCTGACCACATGTGCTTGACTGTATACTATTTCAATAAAGTGTTTAGTCTTTTAAAAACACTGTTATAATACTTTGAGCCACTAAAGCATTGTCTTTATGATGTTTTTCTACAGGAGGAAAATGTGAATTACTTCCAAACAGTTAAAAAATAGTCTGTGTTAATAAATGCAAGGCTATTTTTAAAATCTAGGCATAACAGTGTATGACAGTGTTTCAGATGACTGTTCTAGAGCCTATACCTAATCAATCTGTCAGACTCTGTAGTGTGTTCAAGTTCTAAAGAAAATGATAAATTATCTTAAGTAAAACAAATACATTTATAGATATGGCATATAAGTATATAATTTCACTCACCTGGAAAATGGAGGCAACTTCAACGATTTGTGAGCACAATTAAGTGCACACAGCATGCCATATAATCTGATAATTGTAGGAAATAATTTCAAATGGCAATTGGCTGTGTAAAGCCACATAAAACAAAACAAATATATGATGTACAGTATATGCCGAGATCAGGAATCAGCTGAGGTGATGAGACAGTGAGCAGCGAGACTTAGCTGTCACTCAAGTGGCCACGCCCTTAATTATGCAGACTTAATTAAACTTATTAAAAACTAAACGGATGAGTTATAAAAACATATATATAAAAAAATTCACAGTTCTCATGAAGGGTAATATTAGCTATATGCACCAAATCCATCTTTTGTACCAGGCTGTAAACCTGTTTTTATCAGCTGTAAATTTGGCCAATTTACCAATGCAGTCAGAAAACATCTGGATTTCCTGATGCCAGCCCCCAAAGGCGAATCGATGAATTGCAGTTTTAGTTACTTCTGTATTGGCTTTCTGAGGGAGAGCGGGAGGTTGCTGCTTGGTAAAGATGAATGATATATCGTTGGCCATATTGATATCAGCCAATAAGCACTCTTTTTAATCTTATCGTCATCTGTCTCATAACAAATTTAGACCAATATCTTTAGGCCAAAAAATGATGTATTCCTTCTGCTGGTTAAAAAGAGTCACATGCTTGCTGGTGGCTACTAGGTTTTTGATAATCACTTCTGTGATGTAGCACAGCAGATATGTGTTCAAGAGCTGCTATATGCTGCAATACACACAAACAATGGCATTTGTTGTTTGTTTAAACTCCTTATTTAAATTAAGTAGAAATAACTAAATTCCTGAGTTTTTTAAGAGGGACAACTTTATTATTTTATAGTTAATCAACTTAAATTTGTAAAAACTAATAAGTTAACTTCATTCATGTTGTCCCAACAGAAATGGACTGTGTGGAACCCAGCATTTTTTACAGTGTAGATGAGATCTCAGCTGTGTGGGAGAAGTCTGGGACACCAGACTTGAAATCTGCAAATGCAAAGGAGCAGTGGAACACAAGCCATCTTAAGTTTCACATTTTTATTGTATAAAGATTATCTGACGAAGGTCACTGCCTAACAAACAATGATTATTCCCTACCAGAAAGCCGATACAACAAACATTTGACAGTATGAAGAAATTTGATGAGGACAGTGCCAAAGCAAAAGTCCTCACATTCAAAGATATGGAAATGACTGCAATTAATGGCCAACTATAAGCATTGTTGAGGATTCTGAATCGTCAATCCTCAGCTTTTTAAATTTATTAAACCGCATTACTCCATCCCTCGTTGGTGGCACTTCTCTGACATTGTACTTATGCATTATATTTTGTCAGCTAATAGACTTTATTTAAATGAAAGAAAGTTGACCATAGAAATAAATAGTTAATTAATAAAGTTGAGAGATCAGTTCAAACATGTCTGTGTTTGCCTACTGTTTATGCAATCATGATAAAAAAAATCAAGAAAAAGTAAGAATTATTAGCCCCTGTGTTTTTTCCCTCATTTTTGTTTAACGGAGAGAAGATTTTTTTCAACACATTTCTAAACATAATAGTTTTAATAACTCATCTCTAATAACTGATTTCTTTTATCTTTGCCATAATGACAGTGAATAATATATTACTACATATTTTTCAAGACCCTTCTATACAGCTTAAAGTGATATTTAAAGGCTTAACTAGGTTAATTATGTTAACTAGGCAGGTTAGGGTAAGTTAGGCAAGTTATTGTATAATGATGGTTTGTTCTGTAGACTATCAAAAAATATATAGCTTAAAGGGGCTAATAATTTTGACCTTAAATGGGTTTTAAAAAATTAAAAACTGTTTTTATTCTAGACTAAATAAAACAATTAAGACTTTCTCCAGAAGACAAAATATTATCAGACATACTCTGTTCAACATCATTTGGGAAATATTTAAAATAGAAATCTAAGGGGGCGAATAGTTCTGACTTTAACTGTATATTTATATTTATCGGCCTATATATTAGTTATTGGCCTCCAAACATAAACAAAAAGATGTCAGCCAAAACTTGCACAAAGTTGCATCCATAAAAAACTAAAGCTGTTTTAACAATGTTTTTGGATTCCTTTTAGGTATTTCACCAATAGGAAGCATTGCATTCTCTGCATGAATCTTTTTTTTTTTGTTGTTGCATTATTAACATAATGAAAGTCAAACTGATGCAATAAAATTACACCAATTGTCTCAATACCAGCTGCTTAATATAATTTATTTATTCAAACAATACTTAACATCTTAAATGTACACGAATACAAAACTGATTTTGAAGGTAGATGGTGCATAAAGAAAACACAAAGAGAAAAAACACACCTATATAGGTCACAATATATGTTTACTAAAACTGCAGAGAAATCCTCTAAAGCGGCTGAGGCACAGAGAAGGGTTTGTAGTACAGACGGTCCCTGAAAGCGCAGTGAGCACTGATGCTAAAGTCAACCTAAGGAAGTGTAAACTTTAATAATCCTTTAACAGTGTGTTCGACTGTTTAATGAGCTCTATACCATTCATAAAAACATTTACTAACCATAAGGCAGAAACGTAAAAAGGTAAAAATATATATCTTACATAAAATGTGTATTTTCGGGGTTGTTTTATTCCATCATACACTCTCAGAAATAAAGGTACACATGTTGTCACTGAGGTGGTACCTTTTCAAAAGGTATAAATTTGTACCTTAAAGGTCCATATTAATACCTCAAGGTACATATTAGTACCTTAAAAGTACAAAAGTGTTCCTCTTAAAATGTGTAGGTACTAATATACACTTTTGAGGTACCAATATATAGCCTATAAGTACAAATGTGTACCTTTTTAAAAGGTACCACCCCAGTGACAGCTCTCGTACCTTTATTTCTGAGTGTATAGTGATAGTATAATTAAACATTTTCAATCCGTATTCTAATTTCAAATAAAGCATTGCACTGATGTGTTGATTATTTTTCTTCATGCTTTCTCATTACTGACTTTTTGCATAAATATACACTGCAAACAGTTGAAGACAAAATAATCAGCCCATCTGTGAAATTTGTATTCATTTTCAAATTTTGACAACAGATAAATACATTTTTAAAAATAATAGTTTTAATAACTAATTTCTTTTGGCTTTGCTATTATGACATAATATTTTACTAGGTTTTTGGCAAGATAATAGTAATAAGCTTAAAGTGCAGTTTAAAGACTTTACTAGGTTAATTAGGAAAGTCATCGGACAACAGTGGTTTGTTCAGTAGCCAATCATTAAAATATTTCTCAAGGGTGCTAGTAATATTGACCGTAACTATTTTTAAATAAAGAACAAATCTATTCCAGCCAAAGTAAAAGAAATAAGACTTGCTGCAGAAGAGACATAGAATTTGAAATACTGTGAAAAATGTCCTTTAACATCAGTTTAGGGAAAAAAAAAACTTCAACAAATATTTCACAGGAGGGTTAATAATTTTGACTTCATCTGTATATAGATTTTTAGTAGTAATTTAGACATGCATTTTTGATAGAGGGATAGTCATTAAAATCTAATCAACAAATAAGCTTTTATGGAAAAGTATTTTTTTATTATTTAATTTATTTTGAAACATGACCCCACAAAAATTTTCTTTCTGGTTAAGATTGATCCACAAAGCATAAATAAATCACTTCACTACAACCTGTGTTTATATGCTACTTTTGATATCTTTACTGATAATATTTGAGAATATATAGTGTAAACAGCTGACGTGTTGCTATTTGGCAAATCCATGCGGATCTGAAATGACCACTGGGGTCGACAGGCATCAAGGTTTTTGGAATGGTATTGTGCACAAAAGTGTGAAACCATAAGAAAAACGATGTTTACGTAGAAGTCGATGTGCTTCAGGTAACATTCAGTACAAACTTGTTTTCTTCATGATGCGAAGAAATTCCTGCTGGTTTACTTCTCCATCGCCATCTCTGTCTGCTTCATCAATCATTTCCTACAGACAGCCACGCATGTAAATAAAAAAAAAAGTTTTCAAGCTCACTGATTTTTAGGATACACTCACTGACCACTTTATTAAGTACACCTTCCTAGTACTAGGTTGGACCCCCTTTTGCCTTCAGAACTGCCTTAATCCTTTGTGGCATAGATTCAACAAGGTACTGGAAATATTCCTCAGAGATCTTGGTCCATATTGACATGATAGCATCACACAGTTGCTGCAGATTTGTCAGCTGCACATCCATTTTGCGAATCTCCTGTTCCACCACATCCAAAGGTGCTCCATTGGATTGAGACCTGGTGACTTTGGAGGCCATTTGTGTACAGTGAACTCATTGTCATGTTTAAGAAACCAGTCTAAGATGATTCACGCTTCATGACATGGCACGTTATTCTGCTGAAAGAAGCCATCAGAAGATGGGTGCACTGGTCATAAAGGGATGGATATGGACGGCAATGATACTCAAGTAGGCTGTGGCTTTGACACGATTCCCAATTGGTACTAATGGGCCCAAAGTGTGGCAAGAAAATATCCCTTACACCATTACACCACTATCAGCCTGAACCCTTGATACAAGGCAAAATGGATTCATGCTTTCACATTGTTGACACCTAATTCTAACCCTACTATCCGAATGTCACAGCAGAAATTGAGACTCATCAGACCATTTCTACATGCCTAAATGCATTGAGTTGCTGCCATGTAATTGTGTAGAGGTCTATCTAATAAAGTGGGTGGTGACTGTATATCCATTATCTATACTTTTTTTGTGTGATGATTCTCATACCTGTAGCTCCTCGTCTGTGAGGTTTTCCCCGAGTTCCTTCGCCACTCGTTTTAGATTTCGGAAAGATATTTTCCCAGTCTCATCATCGTCAAACAACCGAAAAGCCTTGAGAATTTCTTCTTTAGAGTCTTTTTCAGCCTAAAGATTTGGAAGTAAAAAGACATTTTGTTTTAATCTGCCTGCAATTAACATATTTTTTTATATACAGTTGAATTATTAGCCCTCCGGAATTATTAGCCCCCCTGTATATTTTTTATTTTATATCTAATTTCTGTTTAACAAAAAAAGAAATGGCTAATAATGTTGACCTTAAAATGGTTTTAATAAAATTTAAAACTGCTTTTGTTCCAGCCAAAATAAAACAAATAAGATTTTCTCCAGAAGCAAAAATATTATAGGAAATACTGTGAAAAGTTCCTTGCTTTTTAAACGTCATTTGGGAAACACTTGAAAAAGAAAAGAAAATCACAGAAGGCCAACAAAATTGACTTCAACTGTATAAAAAAACATTCTCTAGTTCATTCGTACCATTTTCTGGGTCATCACTGACAGAAAGTCAGTGAAAGAGATCTTTCCCGTAGCATCTTTATCAACCTCTGCAATCATTTTCTTGATCTCCTCCTTTTTAGGCTCAAAGCCCAGGGCTCTCATGGCCACCTGCAGCAAAATAACTCATCATTTACACAAAAGGCTGACATTTATACTTATTTATACTAGGAACAATAGTCCAACAGTGTGGTGGCACTAGTGAAAAAACTTACATTTCCACATTTATTTTATTTGAAACCATTTTAAAGTTTAAGAGATGAGTTTTAGAGTGTGTTCATGGCACTATATCTCACCTTTAACTCCTTCACCTCAATATAACCAGAGCCATCAGTGTCAAAGAGCTCAAACGCCTCACGGATTTCCTGCTTTTGCTCTTCTGTCAGTTCAGGCTTTGGACTGGCTTTTTTACGAGGGGCTACAGCACCCAGTGAGGGTCTTTTGGGACTAGTGGCCTATGTATGAATAGAAAAGAGTAGAACAGAATAGAATAATAATAATAATAAAAAAACAGGACCAACCTAGTGCAAGGTATAATACAGAGTATATGTTATAAATACAAAAGAGAAACCATGAACATAGGGATAATTCACGTAATTAACAATAAGAAAAAAGACAATTGCTTTTAACCAAGATTACGTAGCATTTAATTAACCATGCTTGAAAATTTACTAAATGCTCTCGATAATTGTTCACAGACATGTTTGTCGAAGAGAGAACAGTAATAAGCCACACATACGGTTACAAATTGTATATGACGACGAAGGAAAAAATATATTTCTACTTGCAGTGAAACCTTCGCTAAAAGGGAGCGACGCTAATACAAAAATGTACAAACACAAATCACACAGATTGCGGCATAGTTGCATTCGTCGTGACTCACCATCTTAACCGAGAGAAGACCAGCAAGTGGAGAATAATGATAACCATACTATGGGGAAGGCTTGGTGTATGAATATTAATTACGTACCGCGACGTTCTGTGTGGATGGCAATCTGATTGGCTGAAAGGAAGTCGGTGGGTGGGAGTAGTCTCTTACATAACCAAAGCTACACACCGCAGGGTGAAATTACTCATGTATAATAACTAGACTACGTAGCTAAGCACTTCAGAACAGAGCGCATCTCCTGCACAGCCCGAATTCAGGTCTATTCGCCATAGTAAGATTCGTATAAAATTCTGATAAAGATTAGTAAAAAAAAAAAAAAAGATTAGAGATTTATATTATAATTTTTTTATTATTACCCATACACATTTTTTTTAGTTTCCAGCTGAACATACTGTCGTCTCAAGGTTGAGTAACAAAATAGGCAAACATAATACGCATCTCTCAATAATAAAAATAACAGTTTTATAATTAAATTGCAATAAATAACCAAATAAATGAATACTAAAAGGGGTTTGAGAATAAAATTTGCTTATAAAATTCCAAGAAATAGATAAGCTTAAGGGCTTTTTTAAAAGTTTTACCTTATTCAAGTTCCCCACAGCCATGTTTAATTGCAAGGACTTCTGATTGATTACTGGTAGTTCTGTTTCTGTGTACAGAAAGCTGATTATGAATTCAGAATAGCATACCACTCTTCAAATTTCTGTCTTATTTACACAGCAGAATTGAGTAGTCCGCTTTTTGTATGTATTTTGTCTGTGTGTATGAAAATTTTTAAATCTTTACAATGATTTCTGTTTTATTAACTCATAATGTAATTGATAAGCAAATACACCAACTCACTATATTACAATTATTATTATTTTTCTATTATATCCGAAACCATAAACTGCAAAATCCCATGTAGGGATGTGGCTGAAGAAGATGTCATGGGGGTGGGTTAACTATGTTAAAGTTGTTTTTGCTGATTGGTCCGCGCGGTGGCACTCTTTGACGTAGCTCTCATCTCATTGGTTAGACTCGCTTGTCAGATTGATTGCTGAGAGTTGGCTCGGCCAATCAGACGTTTCTCCGCTCTCTGACCATGAGGCTATTCATGTTTAGCCCATTATCAATAAAGCTGTAACTCTCGTCCGAGTTGTCCAGGTGAGTGCTGCTTAACTTAACTTTATAAAACAATGGAAAAAAGTTATATCTCGAACAAAATTAGCCCTTAAAAGTAGGTGTTAACGGTTCTGAGGATTTAATTTCGACTGTAAGTTATCCAAAGATAGTAGAAAATGTTCAGTAGTAAAAGGTCAACTAGATTGTTTTAGGAGAATGGCAATTAAACAAATTAATGTTCTTAAATGATCTCTAGACTGCTATCGGTACCTGGAAGAAGCACACATGGCAACTCGTATCAGACCAGTGAGTACATTTACGCCTGATTTACCCTTTTTACCATGAACGTTTACATGTCTATCATATTTCAACGGCGCACCTTAGGACAATGTTGTGTAATATCATATAGCATTGAGGTAAAGTTGGTTTTACATGCACACATTCAGACCTTCTCAGGATTCTTTTAAATTTAAAAAGTAAAATCATATTAGCAGCCAATGACTATCAAAATACTACGTTGTTTACAGTAAAAAAATGTGAAAAATGTTGTTTTCAAGTCATAATTAGATGTGTTTTCACAACCGAATATTCAAAGTACTATGGGAAACAATATCGGCATCATGTCACAAGTTGTCACTAAACAAATGTGCAAATATAAAACCAACTTTACCTCAATGATAATGGTGGCACGATTTAAGCTGCAAAAACGATACATTTTATATGATCATTATGACAACATGCTGTTTGAAAGCATTAACGCTTACTAAATGAATTGGTGCTTTTTATTTAGCAAAAACACTTTAAATTGATCATTGATGACAGTAAAACATTTAATCTGTAAAATTTGTTCTTTTGAGCAATACATGGATCTAAAATGTCTGATAAATAGTTTACAAAAATTTATACACCTGTAATTTATGTTTTCCATGTCTTATGTCTTTGCACACATTTTGTGATTTTGGTGCCCTAAGCCATGGGGCCAAAGTCCTGAAATGCACCCTTTCTACTTCTATTTAATTGTTTTATTTATATTGCTGTTTTTTTATTTTTTTTATTTCACTCAATCTTCTTTTCGACATTTTAAATGAATGCAATCTCTACATTTTAAGTGATTTGTTTTCTTAAAATGAATTTACAACAAAATATAATAAATATATTTTTTAATAAAATGGACTGCTCCATGATGGATATTTTATTTGGTAATATTATTATTATTATTACATAACAATACATTATTATAATAATATTATATTTGATTGTATACTCAATAATATTTAATTACGTAAAAATTGTATTTGTTTAACTCGCACTATAAAAAAATATGGTAGAAAACAATGTTATATATAGTTTATAGGTATAATTTATACTTCTAGATATTTATTCTGGGGCCCCCAGATTTCTTTGGGCCCTAAGCGGCTGCTTACCTGGCTTATTGGTTAAATCCACCTCTGGTGATCACAGTATCAAATCATTGCAGACTGATCAAACATTCTGTTCCTTCATGTTCATTATTTGTTTTTGAGCCAGTGATGAATTGTGTTTTACTTTTACGTATGCTTTTGTTTGCATATTTTGTATTACACATACGCCAAAAGCCAATATATCCTCTTAAATAAAGCAAAAATTAAAAGTAACAATAAAACATTTTTTCTATTGCAGAGCAGCAAACGATGTACTGTCATCGGAGGATCTGGGTTTTTGGGTAGGCATCTTGTGGAGCATTTAGTAGACCGAGGATACATGGTGAATGTGTTTGACATCAGACAGGCCTATGAACTTCCAGGAGTGACGTTTTACCAAGGGGACCTGTGTGACAAACAGGTGTGAATTGTTTTGCGTTGATCTGACAGAATCAAGCTGACACCGCTATCCTGTTTTTACCCCGTTGTCCTGATATTTGGCTTTGCTTTTCAGGCATTGGTGATGGCTTTGAAAGAAGTGTCTGTAGTGTTTCATTGTGCCTCACCTGCTCCAGGAAGTGATGATGGCGCTCTCTTTCAGAGGGTCAATATTGATGGAACACGGACCGTCATACAGGCTTGCCATGAGGCAGGAGTACAGGCATGTATTACATATCAAAATCATGTGTCCGCAGATAAATCAAATATAACTTAATTAGGGCTGCACAATATATTGTTTCAGCATTGATATTGCAATGTGTGCATGTGCAGTAGACACATCACAGAACCTGCAATGTCAAGTCAGGATTTTAGTTGGAGCCACAGTTGAAAACGTATATCATTTGTGGAGTTATTGCAAAGGGTAACCATAAAGTTACTAAAAAGTTTATTGTTTGCATGTGTTTTTAAAACCTGTGACTTTGAGCATTCAATGCCAGTTTAAATCAAGAAATGATGATGATTATAACTTAAATGTTATAATGTTATACAATATTAATTGTATTTATGTATACAATGAAGACTATTGACCTTATTCTTCACCTTGAAGTGGGCGCAGCCATTGGAATCTTTTTGGCTTGAGTTTTCTGGTCTCATTCACTTCCATTGGTATTTAAAAGTTAAAAACAACTTGTTATGCTGCTTAAGGTTGCAAACTGATATTTTCTTAGTATATTTCCTAGACATTTCTCCCATAGGCAACTGAATCGGAAATTCTAAACAATTATACTTCCACATCGCAGAATAAGGTCAATGCAGTGTTGTTTTACATAGGATTATTTGCTAAACTCTCAGAAAACCATAAAATACTGTTTATTTCATTTGTGTCTTTGTGTCTTACTCTGTTTATTGATGCTTGTGGTTGGTTTATTATATTTTGTGCAGATGCACTCCCCTGCAAAATCATCAATCTAAAATTATGCATTCTTTTCATATAGAGTCATTCATTTCATCTAGTGAAATGCACTCAGTTTTGCAAAATGTATCGGTGAAAAATAAAATTTTGCAATGTCAGTTTTTTGCCAGTATTGTGCAGCCCTAAACTTTATGAACTGTTTTTAATTACAGAAGAAAATAATTGCATTTGTTGTTCAAGTTGTTAAAATTTGGTGCACGCTACATGTACAGTATACTGCATATTGCTGATCTGGAAACATTGTCCTTACAGTTGAAAACGTAATCATTTCCCTTAAACCACAGTTGTCAATCTTGGTTTCTGGATGGCCACAGCTCTGCACAGTTTAATTCATTCATTCATTCCTTTATATTATTTTCGGCTTAGTCCCTTTTTTAATCAGGGGTCGCCACAGCGGAATTAACCGCCAACTTATCCAGCATATGTTCTATGCATCGGATGCCCTTCCAGCTGCAACCCAGCACTGGGAAAGACCCATACACTCTTATTCACACACATGCACTACTGACAAATTAGCCTACCCAATTCACCTATAGAACATGTCTTTAGACTTGTGGGGGAATCCGAAGCACCCAGAGGAAACCCACACAAACACAGGGAGGACATGCAAACTGACCCAGCCGAGGTTCGAATCAGCGACCTTTTTGTTGTAAGGCGACAGCACTACCCACCCAACACTATTGAAGTTCCAACCCTAATTAAACACACCTGATCGAACTGATTGAGTCTTTCAGGCTTGTTTGAAACCTACAGGTAAGTGCGTTAGAGCAGGGTTGGAACTAAACTGTGCAGGGCTGCGGCCCTTGAGTTTGACACCCCTGCCCTAGCCGTAGGTTATTTCTACAGTCAAATAAATAATGAGTAAATTACAATGATGTAGAAGCACCAAACCGTGGTGGTAAGCCTAAATAAACATAAACCGTAAACTTGTCCCTCAAATCTGATTGGAATGTTTCAGGATCAACACTTGCATTGATCACGTTACACTTCATAAAATTGTGTGTCACTTGAATTGATAGCGAGCACACTGCACAGTTTACTTGTTTTGTATATCTTGAACTGTGATGTGACAAAAAAAGGGTCAGTTAAATAGTAATTTTTTTTTAAAGAAATGTATTCGTTTTTTTTGTCAAAAATGCATGCAGCCAAGTTACTTCATTATTGTATGTTAAAGTGACACTTCAGAGAGTTGCAATGTAAAAAAAAAAATTAGATTTTAAACAAGTATATAGAACTATTTTGAACATCAAATCTTGTAGGGCTTGGCGATTAATCAAAAAGTAACCAGAATCGACATTCAGAACCAATAATCGATCTAATTTTTCCAAGTCGATTTTTTTTTTTCAATTACTTAACTTACCGTGTGAAGTCACATGACCCTGCTCTCTTTGTTACCACTGTTTGTGTTACTTTGCACTACATTGACGATGATTGGAAGCTGCGCCAGAGATGCCTTGAGATGACATGTTTTCCATTACATAAAAATTCTTTCAGTTAAAACATTTGTTTACAAAAGATTATGCACCTTTCGTTTAAAAATATCTTACTTGTAATATGTGAGCATAGTTCACTGACAGGTTTTGTAAGGTAAATATGAAAATAAAATAATCGTTCACTATTTGTAATAGAGTTAAAATGTTCAATTAATGTTCAATTAATTTTAATTTTAGGCCAAATCGTACAGCCCTAAAATCTTGTACAGTTGTCTTCAAAGATATTACGCAGCAGAAATGTTTATTGTGCACCAAATCAGCATATTAGACCGCTTTCTGAAGGATAATGTGGCACTGAAGGATGGATGGAGGAATAGCTGCTGACAGTTTATTAATTGTTCAAATATATTCAAAGGCAAATATATTTTTGTGATAGGATTTGACAGTATTGTTTACACTATTTTTTTTCTATAACTATTTATTAAATTAGTTGGTTGGTTATAAGTGAAAATTTAGCTTTGCCGTAATTGGAATAAATTACACTTGAATTTGAATTCAAGTTATGTTCTTATTCAAAATATTTACTTATGCTATTTTTAAAATGAATAAATGCAGCCTATGTAAACTTTAGTCACACGTTTCAGAAAAACAAAAAAAAATCATAGTTTTCAAAACTCAATTCAAGTGGAGTATATAACTCCGTCTCTTCATCAAAAATGTATACTTTAATGGCATTCCAATGTAAGAATCAGCGGTATTCCAAATTGTGCGCATTTCTTTTGCATTGATGCATTTAATACTCCATTTGTGTTTACTACTCCAACCTTTCTGGAGGTTGACAGAGTGTTTATTTAATCTTTTATTTAAATTGTTGTTGACAGTCATGACATTTATTTATTTATGAATTTTTTTTAACAGAAATTAATATTGACCAGCAGTGCTAGTGTGGTGTTTGAAGGAACTGACATCAAGAATGGAAAAGAAGATTTGCCTTATGCAAAAAAGCCAATAGATTACTATACAGAAACCAAAATCATACAGGAGAAGGTAGGAATGATCATTACAGTTCCCTGTAAGTTATAATGTTGTTTTTAATTCGCAGCTCTCCACTCATTTGACTCACTTGAGCTTTTAATAAATTTTTGTTTGTTTGATTTGCTAATCTAATGTTTTGATCTGTAATCTGTCTGTTCAGTTGGTGCTAGAGGCCTGCAGTAAAGAGAAGGGTTTCCTCACTGTCGCTATTCGTCCTCATGGTATCTTTGGCCCTCGTGACCCTCAGTTAGTGCCCATTCTGGTAGATACAGCCCGCAGAGGAAAGATGAAGTTCATCATCGGGTGAGCGAGATTTTGCTGAAAGCTTCTTGAAGGTCTTTTTATTACTCCATTTAAAACGCTGCTGCTAGTTTAATCCACTAGATGGCAGACTGGCACCTCAAATGTTATTATCACTTTCAGCCAACCTTTTGATATGAAAAGTCATACTAAACAAAGTAGTAAAAATCATGTTATATTATTAAATATAAATATGGTTTCAAATTAAACCTGAGCAGCAGCTTGCTCAGGTAAGTTAATGTATAATTAATTCACCTGAAAATTATAATTTACCCACTACTTACTCATGTGGTTCCAAACCTTAATGAGTTTTGTTCCTGAACAGATATGAAGATATTCTGAAGAAAGCTGAAAACCGATAACCATTAACTTCCATAGTAGGAAAAACAAATACTATGGATGTCAATAGTTACAAGTTTCCAACTTTCTTCAAAATGTCTTTTGTGTTTTAAGTCAAACTGGTTTGGAGCAAGTTAAGGGTAGTAAATTATGACAGAACTTTGAGGTTAGTGTGAACTGTCCCTTTAAGAATTGGTTTTTCAGCTCATCTAGATAACACAAAGACACTAAAACTGGCCTCACATTACAGAAGATCAATCCTAACTGTTTTTTTTATGTTTGCTTATCACACAAAATGAGAAATTTTAGACATTTTTACCAGATGTTCACACTTGAACAGTTGTGATGCATTGCATACACACACGCAGTACAAAAAATATTACTATCAATCCACGTGGATTTCTCCATTTCTTCTTTACATTGGACCTGAACAGCAGCTTGTTTTATAGTCACATACAGGCAAAAATTGTTCAAACTAGATTTTTAAATTAGATTTTCAGCACCAGTAAATCACCAGTTACAGGCCTAAAACTCCTTTAGTGTGAGTCTGGTTTATCAAGAAAAAGAATCATAACTATGCCTCTGGCTTATTGGTCATGTGACAGTGACTATGATGCAGAGGTGGAATGTCTGTTTACTATGACGGAAAAGTTTTGACATACTGCCTACTCTATAATGTACAGTATGCAGTGTTGCGGAAAATGTGAATCATGCACTTATTTTAATGTTTTACCCAGTGTAGTTTTGTTTTTTAATGGCTTGTAATAATTCCAGTAAGGTGTTTGAACAATGCCTTCATGTATTTTTGTAATCTCACTAAAGGTTTTTAAGAACACATGTTAAATAATATTCCAATAATTATGCTGGTAAACTGTCCAGTTGACTAAAGGGAGAGTGGATATTTATTTATTTATTTAATTTGTAGTAAAAAAAATAAAAATAAAAAAGAGTAAAAAAAATCTTGATGATCATGTTCTCAAGCTATTTTTTTAAATTATGATTTTTATTTAGCCACTGAAAAAATCTGTTTATTTAATTTTAGTTAGCATATTTTTACTTCATTAAAGTAGATTATTAGTCTTAAACTTTTTAATATTGTTTGATTTGTAAATGAATCACATACTGATGCTGCTTTGCTCTTTATTTTAAGAGATGGATCTAATCTTGTGGACTTCACTTACGTGGAGAATGTAGTTCATGGACATATTTTAGCAGCAGAACACCTTAAGGCTGATTCTCCACTCTGTGGTCAGGTAAGGAATGTGAGAGACTGAATGAGTAATAGGTGTTTCTAGAAGAGCGTTCATAAATCTAGTTCCACGTGTTTGTGTGTGTACTGTGTAAACAAGCGACACTCTTATAAATAAAGGTACAGACGCTTTCTTTTAAAGGAATCTTTTTAAAAGCTACACATTTGGGCCTAAAAGGTTCATATTGGTACCTTAAAGCTGCATATTAGTAGCCTAAGTGCACAAATTAGTACCTAAACAAGTATAAAAGCATACTCTTTGAAAATATATTTCAGCAGTAATCGCTTTTGTGTGTTTATTTTTGAGTGCACATGATCAGCGCTTCCATTTCCAGGAAAATGCATTTATAAAAATAAGGCTCCCATAGGGTTGTCAGTCATTTAAGAAATGCAGCTTTAATTCAGATTCTTAACACATCCTTATCCATTATCCAGTCATGAATAATGAGAAAATGCTTTATAAAATGGAAAGTATGTTTAGTGGTATGTTGAAAATAATAGAGCATGGCGACTGTCATAAAGTGTTTGTACATTTTTATAGGATTAGTTGGACACAAATTCTTCAATTAAACTGCCTACCCAAAAAAAATGCATGATTGTAATCTTGTAGTGTAACCCGCATTAGCTGGTCAATTAACTGATAGTAGCATGCTACATCATCATAAATGTTATACCCATATGATCTTTTTTGCAACTAATATCAACGGTTTATTTTCCATGAGACAGGATTTCCTGAATGCATTGAGAACTGCATTGAGAAAAAAAACAACAAAAGTAGCATAAAAATATTATGGAAGTCAATGGGTGCTGTTTCAAAAAATCTGCAGTATACTGCATCTTCCTTTGTGTTCAATAGAAGAAAAACTCAAAACAGGTTTGAAACAAGTGGAGCATGAGAAAATGATGACAGAATTTTCATTTTTTGGGTGAACTATATTGTACCTTTAAGCAATGGTTAATAGATCATGACATCATACACTGTAACCCTGCCAGCAGCCATGAAAGCACCACTTAATCTGTGGGAAAATAAAGTGTTACAGACTGGTCGCACAAAGTTTCTTGAAAATTCATTCATTAATATATTTTCTTTTTGGCTTAGTCTCTTTAATAATCTGAGGTCGCCAAAACGGAATGAACAGCCAAGCATATGTTTTATGCAGCGGATGCCCTTCCAGTCACAACCCAACACTGGAAAACACCCATACATTTTTGCAAGTCACTTTTGAGTAATTTGTGACATCTTTTATCATCCACTGAACCGTTCACAAAAATGAACCTCTGGTCACTTCTGACAAACATTAACTGTTTCACACTTGTTTGACACAAAACATTATAGCAAACATGCACACAATATGTACAATTTTATTTTTATTTTTTATAAACATTTTCAAAAACCACTAGAACCATTTTACAGTAAATGTTTTGCTGAGGTATGTACTTCATCCCGAATGTTTGAAGAATGTTCAAATCCAGACAAATAAGCAATTTTAACTAGTAACGCAAACCGTGTTCTGTGTCTCCACACTAATGACATCATGCATCCTCCGTTTCTGGTTTGGTTGTATAGAAACTGAGAAACTCCAAAGATGCTTTGATATGTTTTGTAAGACATTTTTGGTATGATAAAATGACGCTGCTGCTTTCTCGCTTGACCATGAGCGGAAGAACCCAAAGTGGTCAAACGTGGCATAATAAAAGCTCTACTGCTTTTGTCCCATATCACACTCGTCTCTTATCAGCAATTTCTTCAGTGGTCTCATTTTACTTCAATGGCTTTCAGCCTGAAGACTGATTTATAATCAATCTGTTCACTAGTTTGCTTGAGTGTGCGCCGTGAATGTGATGTCAATGCGGTGTTGGTGGAGTTTCACTTTGGGTGCACACGACATAATTTCAGCTGGCTGAGCGCACAACATTTTTTGTAAAAATTTGTACAAAAAATTTGCATCTGCATCTGATGATGAAAGACTTGGAGCAGAGTCTGTCATCCAAAACAAGTACCTGATGTGAACTCCTTTAGGTTTCCTTTGAAGCTTTGAGGGAAAACAATGCATATTGTGCACAGATTGTCCAATGCTTTATAAGTAATTTTTTTCATTTTTATTTTAATGCAAAAATGTTTTTAAGTACAAAGCTTGAATATATAAAATATATAAAAAGCCCAAGTTACACATCTAAACAACTGTATTAAATATATACACACACACACACACATATATGTATGTGTGTGTATATA
>CAIGQZ010001256.1:661691-703094 GCA_903798205.1 Danio tinwini | reverse complement strand
CACACACACACACACACACACACACACACACACACACATATATATATATATACATACATACATATATATAGCGTGATTCAAAAATAATACCACAACTTTGAAAATCTGCATTTAATCAAAGAAACATGATGGAACTTTGGGTAATTAATCAATGTGAAGAGTACTAGTTTTTTTCAGTAGAAAACAAGTTCATAGATGTTCAAAATGACCCTCTCCAGACACTCGAGTCACATCAACCTGAACGTTTTTTCAGTTTATTGTTAGAAGTAATAGTACAAGATTTCTGCAGAACTCCCATGATAGTCACAGCCTCATCAAACTACAACTTTGTTTGTTGTGAATATGCACCCTCTAGAGGTGGAAATTACACTCTGTGCCTTTTAAATGCAAAATTAAATATCATTTATAATATTTTCTGCAAGCACAAAACCTGTACCACATTGTTCTTGTCCCATCAGGCTTATCACATAACCAATGACGAGCCTGTGCGTTTCTGGGATTTCATGTCTCAGATTCTGGTTGGCCTGGGCTACAGCGCTCCACGATATCACCTGCCCTACGCGCTGGTCTATGGGATAGCTTTGCTGCTGTGGTTGATTGCCCTCATACTGCGACCGCTTATCCAGTTCAAACCCACCTTCAGCCCCATGCGAGTAGCTCTGGCTGGCACTCATCATTACTACAGCTGCGCTCGTGCCAAACAGGACATGGGTTACCAGCCCCTGGTGCCTTTACAGGAAGCAGTAGTGCGCACTGTGGAGAGCTACCCACATTTACGGAACGGAGAATAACTTCACAGTGAAGCTTGACTGATATTGCTTCTGCTGAACTGCAAGATGAGCCTATGAAGGATCTGTTGGATTAACAGGGTTTGCTAGGCTATATTAACATAGCACTTAATTATTCCTATTGTAAATGTACCATTTCAACAGAATGTGTACATGAACAATAATGTTTAATACAGAAGAGTAATGTCTCTTCTGACTTTGGTCCAGAAGAATTCATGTACTTTATGTAACAGTTATTATGTATTCACTTTTTTGGAAACTTGGGAGTATAAATTTTGAATCAAACGAATGACTGTCATGTTTTTTTTTATAGAATCTTACTCGAGCTTCCCTTTTTTATTCCTCTAATATTTCTCAAAGAAGAACCTTTTTCTTTTAGCAAAACCTTAGAGATTTCTGTTCCACCATAGATGATGTGTTATAATAATGAGTTGATGGTTAAAAATGAGTTTAGAGATGCTGGAAAATGAATAAATATCAATCAAACTAAAGTCTTCTGGAGAGAACAGATTATAAACTTTTTTCCCACATGAAACATTAATCAATATGCATGAATCGCGTAGTTTCGTTTGATTTCTATAGCACATTTAATGAGTAGTTGACCAAAGTGCTCATGTTATTTCAAGCAAAGACCTGAATAAACAAAGTATAATCATTTTTGAATGAAAATGTAAAATTTTATACAAATAGAGTACAGCAAATATGGCGAGTCAATGAGGTTTACCATATTTTATGTGATTTATGTGCACTACCACTCAAAAGTTTAGGGTCAGTAGGATATTTAAATGTTTTAAAATAAGCTTTTCCTGCTCACCAAGGCTGCATTTATTTAAGCAAAAACACAGTATAAATTGTAAAATTGTGAAATGTTATTGCCCTATAAAATAACTGTTCAGAAGTAATTTATAATTTAATTGAATAATTTATTTCAGTGATTTTAATGATGAATTTTCAGCTACATTACTCCAGTCTTTAGTCACATGGATCCTTCAGAAATCACTCTAACATTAATTAGGGGCCAAGCACAGAAGATGAATAGGCACCTAGTGTATTCGTTCTGGTTCTTATTATTATTCTTCCGGCTTCTTCTTCCAGTATGGGAGTCTATGGCAGCCCTATAAACCATTTGCGCAAACTTGGCACACTGATAGAGGACAGTCTGATCTTCAACCACAACAAATTTGGACTCTCTAACTTAAACTCTAGCGCCACCACTCTAGCTGTCCAAAGTTTCACTTATTCATCTTTAGAACTTTTGAACTCAATGGGCTACAATCAAAATTATGAACTGATTCCTTGGCTCAAGCCGATTCAAACACACCATATGACATCATTTTCCATCATGACAATTTTTTCACTATTTTGACAATTTTTTATTCTGCCACTATTTTTCGTAAAACCTATTTGAACAAACTCCTCCCAGGCCGTTTGTCCAATTTTCACTGAAATTGAATCACATGATCTACAGATCATGTTGACTAAGAGTTACTGAATTGGAGTTAATTAGACTAACCGTTTTTGATTAACTTGTGATCAAATTTAATGTAGAGCTTGCAAAAATTGACTTAAGGTGTTATCTTGAGAGTGTGTTATCACAACCATGGTCTGAAGTGAGCTACATTGTTTTAGTGCACTGCCCCCTAGTGGTCCGAAGATACAAAAAATGGCTTTTTTGGTCATAACTTCTCAACCCTTTCTCCAAAATTCATAATTTTGGCTGTCGGCCATTTTGGATAGTCAAAAATGTCTATATTTTACCAACTCATTGGTGAATTGTTATAAAACTTGGTAAGTGTGTTCGGGACTGTGTTCTGAAGGTGCTCAAAGTTTTGTCACAGCGCCACCTTTTAATCAAACGTTATAACAATATTGCTAATAACTTTTAACTAATTCTGCCTATTGCTATGAAACTTGCATTGATGCATTTCTTGGGTTATCCTGAGAATATCAGTACCAATTATGCCTTAATTAACTGAACTTACTGTCCGCCATCTAGCTTTAAGTTAAAAGCAAATATTTTTTAACTCCTCCTACATTGTTTGGTTGATTTGCTCCAAATTTGACAATGCTGACAAAAAGTTATGGAATTTGTGTCAATGCAACGACAAATGTAATGGCATGATGCCACACTACATCTGAGGCGGTATCTCTGCGATAAAGATAATGACATCAAATTTTAAGTCTACCATTTTTTCCTCACACTGACCACACCATAAAAATTTGGTGACAGCGCCAGCTATGGGTCAAGAGTTATAAGACATTCATTAGCAATTATTAATGAAACATGCAGTCAAAAGTTATTACCAAATTTGTATGTGCTTATTTTGATCAGATTGGTCTCAAGTTATTCATTGGGTCATGCCAACAACACAGATACCAATTATGCCATAATCTGCCAAACTTCCTGTCCACCATTTAAATTTTGTTCAAAACATTCTTTTTTAACTCCTCCTAGACCGTTGTTCCAATCTTCACAAAATTTGACCCGGATCATCTTCAGACCATGTAGACCAAAAGTATGGAATTTATCTTGATAGACTAAACTGTTGTCATTTAGCATATGCGCAAACTTGATGTAATGCTTTCAGATGACATTACAGGCTGAATAACTGCAATAGATTGAAGTATTGAACCAAACTTAATGTGTGTGATCTAGACCTGACATTGGCCAAACTATGTCAATTTGCACCACCTTCTGAGTAAAATTGACAAACAATTAAATTCTATTAATAGAAATCATACACAATTTATCAAATGACTTTTGAATAGTTTTTTCTATTGTCATGAGACTGGTCTTGCAGATTCCTTGTAACATACAGAGAACATTGATATAATTCCCATAATTGACTCAACTTCCTGTCCACCATCTTGAATTTGTTTGAAAATCTGTTGTTTTGAACTCCCCATAGATTGTTAGCCCAATTTCCACCAAATTTGGCTCAGACTATGCTGCTAAACAGTTCTAGAATTTTCCAGTTGCTCTGTATAGCTTGTTGCCGTGCTTGTTTATGATGTGGCCGCTGGGCTGCTTGGCCCGGATAATTGCTGCTAGTAGCTTTATTTATTATTATTATTATTATTATTATTATTATTATTATTATTAATGGTAATAGTAATAAAAGCAATGATGACTGGACTAATAAACCCATCAAACCCATCATGAAACAATCTGTGCAAAATGTAAAATAAAGCATGAAACAAGGGAAAATGGTGACATATATGACCTACAAAGAGACACAGCAATGGATGTAAAAAGAGAGAGGAAAAAACTTACAAATCTTTAGAAATTAAATACTATTAGTGTTTATGGTGTTTCAAAAAAACAAAGACTTGATCCCACATTATATCAAATTTCGAGTTCCCAGAACTGGTATATCTAATTCTTTCCAGATGTAAATTGGAGGTGAGTCGAAGAAGCCAGTCAGAAAAAAGATAAAACATTTGTCTTCCAGAAACAAAGTATAACTTTTTTTTAGCTATGATCATACCATACTAAACAAATAACTTAGTAGTCGATGGACAAAAATATGGCACAATTAACAGATATATTTGACTTTTAAAGATGGACCAGACTTTTGGGTTTGAAAATACATGAGAGTGAAGAGACACTATTGTTGTTAATTGTCAGAAAAAAGATGATGTAAATGAAAACAAAAAGTTGGTGATCCACAAAAATAGGGATAATAGTAATTATCAGTTGAATAGTGATGCCTCTATCAGCTTCTTTATCCTCTAAAATATGAGCTTGAAATTATTTCTTGCTCGCTATCCTTGAATGATATGGTTTATCCTGCACAAAAAAGCAAATGACTGTAACATTTTACCAAAGATACATTTTTGTGATTCCTCCAGCAGGCGTTGGATGGGAGGTGGGGGTGTTGTTCAGATTACTCACATTCCCAGCTTCAAGATATGAATCGCTATCAGCATGACCCACAGTCGTCAAACCTGTTCCTGTCTCAGCCTAGGTGTAACCCTCAGTGAAACTGCTTCATATGTACACAGGGGTGTGAATGTGGCTGATGGCAGCAGAATGCTGGTCATTGGGATAGTGTGTCTCCAGGAGACAGAATACACACTCCACTGGTTTTTAAACACTCTCATAATCTTCATTTAGAAACACTGACTCAGCCATTCACCTCCAATGAGTTCAATGAGTGCTCAGTTTGTAGCAGGTGTTGCTTTCGAAAGCGCTAGCTGTTTGCATTTAATAGAAATTATCTAATAATAATTATATACAGTGTAATTGAGAACACCCCATTTTGAAAATGAATATTTTTATCCATTTCTCTGAGTATAGGCATTTTTTTCAGATTTATTAAACAGATATATTTATTAAAATATTTTAATCGCCAAACATATTTAGAAATTGAAATTTTTGCTTCTCTTGATTTTTTTCTCTTTTTTTACATTTGTATTTAATTTTTTTTTTTTTTCTATAACGTAAACATTTGGGTGTACTAGTTTGTAAACCATTGTCAAAAGTTATTTTATTAGATAAGCTCCAGATTTGGCTTTAGTACTGGCTAATCCGATGTATATGCACAAATATAATATTGTATAGCTTCCTATTAAAAATATACATTTAAAAGATAGATTTGTGTGGAGTGTACTTATATATGCTGAGCACTGTATGTTTTTAATTATGTAAACCAGAATTTGCTCAATTAATTTGTTATCTCAAGCAAAACCCTGAACACATTTTATGATGAATTTCTGAATTTCAAAAAAAGGAAAACATGTCAACTTTATATTAGGGAAACCATTTTGTCCCTCCATCCAAAACTATTCACATTATTAATATCAATGAATGCATCCACCTCAAAGACTAATAAAAACAACCAATTAAACTATCAAAAGGTATTTTTGAATAGAACATCAACCAAACTTGAAAATACTTAGTAAAATATGATTTAAAACAGGGTTAATAAATCAAGAGCTGTAGTTAAAATTAGTGGTAAGACTTTATTTTGATGGTCCATTTGAGTATTAGTAGACTGTCTGCTTAATATCTGCAGATACTGCTCCTTCAGCAGACATTTATCTCACTATAAGAAACTTTGCAAGTACATGTCAACTTACAATAACCCTAACCCCAACCTAACAGTCTACTTATAATCAAATGAGAATTAGTTGGCATGTAGATGCAATGTAACTTAATTCAAGAAATGGACCATCAAAATAAAGTGTCCATAAAAATTATTATTCAAACAAATTCTAAATTTGAATTGGAATTCATCTTTACCCTACTATTTTAGCTTGATTACAAACAATCTTTCTGTTTTGTGCAGGAGATTCAACTAGTGACATTACTTCCAGCAATTGTTTGCCACAGACATGTCTCGGTTTGGGATGTAATGCAACATAATTTAGCAAATAAAGGTGAGAGAGTATCAAAACTCCAATTGCAGCCAAAACACGATGTAAATAGACACACACAAGCAGGTACACACCTATAGGTTTGGTTGGCCAGGCCTATCCAACTGGCTGGGCAGGTCTCGTGCCCACACCCGTACCTGCTTGCTGCAGGAGAGAGCGAGCTCCTCCCCTTAATGCGTGCTCAACACACAGCTCAATCAGTCACCTCAAATCACTTACACTGATCACTGCATCTGTTACCGTACTGCAGCTATAGAATCATATTAACCAGGTAGGTCATCTGATAAAACGTAACGTTTTAAATTTCTGGGACTGTTTGGTGGCTAATTGTTGCCTATTCTGAAATATTGTAAACTTGAGATTACAATTTTATTCCAGTTATATATATCTGCTGGTTTCATCTTCTATAATACAAGTGAAAGTGTCGTTGTGTTGATGGTGTTGATTTGGCTTTGACTGACTGTCACTGTCACTATACAAACATGCTTCCTCTTGTGTTTAAGGTGTGTTGACTCACGAAGGTCATTTTGTGTCACTGTTGTGCATTGAGGGCTATAAGAGAGACTTTTGTTTTGGTATGGACTTTGCTTCAGCTTATAATAATAGTAATGTCTTTATTTCAATGGACTTTGTTTTAGAAAAATTGAGATGTGTCATATTCAGTCATGTAAGAAAGATTTTGGATTTTGTTATAAATCGTAGGTTCTCTTATGGCGTCGGTCATGAGAAAGTAGACTGTTCAGTCAAAGTAATAGTGTGACAAAGCATTACAAAACAAATACACACAGGGATGTTAAGCAACCAATTACAGAAATGATGGGTGGCAATGCCATTCCCAGTGTCATCAAACTTGGTAGGATCATGTTCAGGATTATGTTTTCAATCAAAATGTTTAGTTTAGAACAGAGCCAGTCATTTGTTTAGAGTTTGTGGATGCTATATTGTGTGTGTGTTTTGCCTGGATGGACAGGCTCTGGACAGAAAATGTTGTTTGTTCAGACTACTTACTTAAAATGAGTTCAAACAACACAATTCTTGAAGGTTTTTTGGGGACCACTTAATTAAAAAACTTAATTTAACTGTTAACTTAATTTCTTTATGTTTTCCCAACACAAATCGGTTGTGTGAAACCTAGCATTTTCTTACAGTGTAAGTGACTTAGAGAAGGAACTTAAGAATTTTGGTTGATGGATCACTGTAACCTAAGGTCCAAAAATAATGATTTGTGGCCTATGTAGGAATCAAACAAGTAATTTAAGTAGTGTAACTGAAACAAAATGTGTGTGCCATTCACGTTTGTGGTGTTGAAATAAATAGTTTCATAGAGAATTTCCTGAAGAAGTGTGTGGCAATCTCTTGAAGTGTAATCGATTTTGTAATCGAAATGGATCATTTTAGGCAGGTGATTCTCTGCATAATTTGAATGTTTAAATATTTTTTTATATTTTCATTAATGATAATTAATATGTACGTGATGCCATTCAAACGTTTTTGAACAGTTAAAATGGTTTAAAATAACTGTTTTTTCATTTAAATGTTTTTAAATTGAATTAATTTTTCTTAGCCAAATTTTTAACATCTATTAATCCAGTCTTCAGTCTCAAGCAATCTTTTAGACATCATTCCAATATGCTGATTTGCTAAAAAAAGATAAATAAATCTATACATGCATATATGCAATTATAAATAATGAAAAAAGGAAATCAGTCGGTCTTAGTTATACTGTTAATGTTGTCTATTTGACTGAAGTTTTTACCATATGTGGGCCTAAATGAATTATAAATGCTATTACATTTTTTAAAATGTATGTTTAATGACTGTCTTTTAATTTTTTTTATTTAGAAGCCTTGACCTGAGTGCCATTAGCAATGTCCAAACGTAAGTACTAATGAACATCCAAGTAGCAGTATTTCGCTACTGAAACTCACATGAAACAAATCAAAATTCACAAGTCACTGCTATTAATTTATGGCATTCCACTCCTACAACCTGAATAATGATAGCCTGCGTCAGCATCAAATCCTGTCATGCAGCATGTCACACATTGCTTAACACACTTACTAACATTCAGTTGTACCTTTTCGTTCAAACATTTGAACTAGTTATCCTACATCTGTGTATTGCCACTGAATGAATCGACATTGTAGTCTTGTGCTAAGATGTCTTTATGCGTTGATAAACTCTACTTTGTTCGCAGAGGGAGACAGACAGTCGGTTTTCCAAACCACTAAAGTCCGCACTGCTCTGAAAAGAGACGGTAGCTGGATACAGAGACAAGAGCCAGAAAATAATGAAGTGGAGAAGCCATGGTGAGGAGTTGTTGTACTATTTACAACAAGGTCCCAACATTGACATTAATCTATGTTAACAAATGGGAAAATATTGTAAAGTCTTACCAATATTTGTAACATTTTCTCCTTCGTAGGCTTGCTGAGGTGCGGGCAAACCGCTCAAGTGGTGTTTTCGAAGAAACAAGTCCTGTTTCATCACCCACAACCAAAGCGCCTCAGCCCAAAACTGACACAGAGAAGTATGATCTATAACCCTGCATAACATCCATATTCTGATTTATTCACTGAGCAGGTCAAAGCAACCCACAAATGTGTAACTGAGAAACAATAGGTGAAAAGTGTAGTACTCATTTGGGCTCATTTAAGGTGTTTATGCCTGCAGAGCAATGCAATCATGTATGTGATGTGTATGATGACAGAAGAATAAGAAGAAACAAAAAGCTGCATGACTTGTCTTTTGGGATGTTGTCTGGGAAGTTGAGCTGCCAGTCAAACACTACTCCCAAGTTCTTGACAGACCTGGATGGTGTTATCTGAATGGTTGTGTGTTCTGAACTTCCTCGGAAGATGACAACCTTTGACTTCTAGGTTTTTAACTCTGGCTCAGATGACCAGCAAAAAAATCAAGGTCTTTGCAGCCACTGTACGATTATCAAGTTAAAGCGAGAAGTAGAACTGCATATTATTGGCATAGTACTGGAAAAACAGTCATGTGTATTTCAAAAAAGTGGAAGGGGCCAATAACCAAACCCTGGGGTACACAATGGGCTAGTAACGCACGGATGGCGGTTATATCCGCGGGCGCTACGGATAATCTGCGGGTCGGGTAATAAAAAAATACATTATAATTAATTGCGGGGGGGTCGTGGGTCATAGCAGTTGACCAGCAAAAAAGCAGGAGTGGACTTCGCAAAATGTGAAGATGAGAGAGACGCCCAAAATAGTGGATGAAGTGCAAGAGTACTGTGCAAACTTTCAGTTAAAGGAGTCATGAGAGGAAAATCTGCTATCATTCTGGGAGAAACAAGATCACTTATTTACACGCACTGCAATAAGCAGTGCGCGCAAACTCTCATTTAGTGCAGCCCCAATCCAGGCACAGTAGGCTAGATGCTATTCTGTTTTTGCACAGTGCAAAGGAAAAGGCCAAGTAAACATAACACAGCTGCTGTTTAGGCTGAAGGGGCACAGTTTTTGTTATCTTTTTCCTGTATTTGTAAAAGCTAAATCTACTGTTAATAACGAACAATCCACAGTGACCTATCATCTCGCTTAAAACAAAGAATTAGAATTATTAGTGTCGATCGGGTGTGGGTCGGGTGTGGATGCAGCCTATATATCAGATAAAATAATATGTGCGGGCGGGTGGCGGGTGGATGATTAGAATGAAGGAGCGGATTCGGGTGACATTTCAGCTGATCCGCGCATCTCTACAATGAACGCAGCAGTTCTGTGTTAGATAATTTGCACCGTAGTATAGTGTCAAAAGCTACAGTATACAGTTTAAATACATCATAATGAGGATTAATTTTTGTGAGTTGACTCACTAACTCTTGAGGCTTTACAAGGTTATTGTTGAATATCTGATTTTCAGACCTAAGACTTTCAGACCTCTATACATCTTCTATACAGCTTAAAGTGACATTTAAAGACTTAACTAGGTTAATTAGGTTAACTAGGCAGGTTTGGGTAATAAGGCAAGTTTTTGTATAATGATGTTTTTTTTCTGTAGACAGTCAAAAAAAATAGCTTAAAGGGGCTAATAATATTGACCTTAAAATGGTTCTTAAAAAATTTTAAACTGCTTTTATTCTAGGCGAAATAAAACAGATAAGACTTTCTCCAAAATAAAAAATACTATCAGACATACTGTGAAATTGTCCTTGCTCTGTAAAACATCATTTGTGAAATATTTTAAAAAGAAAAAAATCTCAGAGGGGGCCTAATAATTCTGACTTCAACTGTAAATGAGATGTGTGAAACATTGTCTTTTTAAAATGTAAACACTTTTAATTTTTACAGACCAAAAACAAACACATCTGGATACATAATCAGGTAATGAGCCTACTTGGTCAATTGACGTTGTGTTTGTTAACACTGCTTGTGTATTGAAATCCCTCATATGTAATGATTGACTTTTGCAGAGGGGTGTACACAAAACCTGATTCCAAGCCACCATCAACGTCATTTAGCAATGGATTTCTGTAAGCTAGTTCTATTGGTTTTTATGACATAATTAAATTCTTCTAAATCAACAAGTGTGTATTTGATGTACTGAGTTGCTAATATAAAGTGTAGACTTGTAAGTAAATTGCTATAGTATGATTTGTGTTTCTCTTCTTTTAGTGGAGTAAATAACTTGACAAAAAAGCCATCGGAAAGTTACAAGAAAATGTAAGTAAGCCAAAAACAACATCTTTGAACACGTTCTAACATATATATACTTCATATATATAATATACTTCAATTCTGTTTATTTAAATAATATGTATTTTTCCAGAGCACCTCACACAATTCGGTCCAGTAATGGAAAAACAGCACAGGCCGAACCAACTTTGAGTACAGAGGAAATAGATAAGAGGTGAGAAGACCACTCATCAATGACGGTTTCATCCAAAGTATGTTCATGTTCATTAAAATATTTTTCCTTTGCTTGTAGGATGGAGGCAGCATCCAGTGTGCTCAGAGGTTCGTCAGCAAATCGACGTTCATACGTAATGTCTGCTACAAAGAAATATGAGTAAGTCTCCTATATTAATAGGATTAATGTTAATGGGATTTTGAAATCTGTAATATAAAGCTGTGTAATATAAAGCCAAGAAGGGTTCCATGGGCATATCATGATTTTTGACATGCAATATAATAAATGTTCACACTGTGAAATGTTTTCAGATCTACAGACAAACCCAACAACTCTGATGAGATTAGTGCTTCTTTTGTTGCCAAAAGGTAAATATATGGGTTAATTGGTACAAAATGAAGTAGAGTAAAACATGTGAAGTGAATACAGTAATTATATGCCACAGAAATAGATTAGTCATTGTGTACATGCTTAAATTAAATTTGGTTGTCCTGCTTTACCCTATATTTTATATATTATCTTTATGTTTTTGTAGGGTAGTTATCAGTGATGATGATGACACTACAGCACCTGTTAAGTCTGTGCCACAGCAAAGGTAAAATGCACAACACCTGTCAATAATTCTTCAGGCTTTTATTTCTTAACTCTCTTACACCTAGAGTTTTACTCTATTTGCAGTGTTAAATCAAGCAATGAAGAATCCCCTGTGAAGAAACCAATGTTGAAGGAGGCCAACTCAGCAGCACCTGAAACAAAGACTGCAATTAGCACAGAACCTAAAACAACTGATACTAAACTCACATCAGATTCTAAACCAGCACCAGAAAACTCAACACAGCCTAAAACAGCATCTGAACCCAAATCTGCTTCACAACCTAAAGCAGCATCTGGAACTACAAAAGCACCTGATTCTAAACCAGCACCAACAGTAGCTGAAGCTAAACCACTGGCTGAAACTAAACCTACTACACAGCTTACAGCAGCATCAGATCCTAAGCTAGCACCTGACAACAAACCTACTACACAAACCACAACAGTAACTGACCCTAAACCACTGGCTGAAACTAAACCTACCACACAGCTTGCAGCAGCATCTGATCCTAAGCTAGCACCTGAAACCAAACCTACAACACAAACTACTACAGTAACTGAACCTAAATCCACATCTCAGCCTAAACCACCAGCTGAAACTAAACCTACCATACAGCTTACAGCAGCATCTGATCCTAAACTAGCACCTGAAACTAAACTTACTACACAAACTACAACGGTAACTGAAACTAAATCTTCATCTCAGCCTAAACCACTTGCTGAAACTAAACCTACTATACCGATTACAGCAGCATCCGAACCTAAACCAGCAACCGAAACCAAACCTACAACACAAACTACAACAGCAACTGAACCTAAACTTACATCAGAAACCAAGACAGTTGTTGAAACTAAACCTACTACGCAAGTGACAAAAACAACTGAAACTAAACCTATAACGAAAACTCCAGAAGCAAGTAATTCCAAACCCACATTGGTACCTACAGTGGTTGTAACAAAGCCTACAGCAACAACTGAACTTAAACCAACAACACAAACTAAAATAGCAACTGAGTCCAAACTAGTGGATGAAGCTAAAACTACAATAGTTACAGCAAGTGATCCTGAACCAACATCAGAACCTAAAGCAGTTGAAACCAAACCTGCAACATCAGCTGAACCTAAACCTATGGCACAAGCTAAAACAACAGCAGAGTCTAAACTAATGGAAGAAATTAAAGCTATCATAAAAACGACAGCAGCAAGTGATCCTAAATCCACATCAGAACCTAAACCAGTTGAAATCAAACCACCAACAACAGCTGAATTTAAAACCTCCACTGAAACTAAACCTACGACACAAACTAAAACAGCAACTGAGTCTAAACTACTTGAAGAAAAAAAAACTACAATAAAAATGAGCACTGAAAGTGATTCGAAACCCACATCAGAACCTAAGCCAGTTGAAACCAAGCCTTTGACAACAGCTGAAACAAAATCCACAGCTGAACCTAAACCTACAGCACAAGCTAAAACAGCAACTGAGTCTAAACTACTGGAAGAAATTAAAACTACGATAAAAATGAGCACAGAAAGTGATTCTAAACCCACATCAGAAACTAAACCAGTTGAAACTAAGCCTACAACAACAGCTGAACCAAAATGCACAACTGAACCTAAACCTACAGCACAAACTAAAACAGCAACTGAGTCTAAACTACTGGAAGAAATTAAAAGTTCAATAAAAGCGACAACAGCAAGTGATCCTAAACCCACATCAGAGCCTAAAACAGTTGAAACTAAGCCTACAACAACAGCTGAACCTAAATCTGCAACTGAAACTAAGCCTACGCCACAAACAAAAACAGCAACTGAGTCTAAATTACTGGAAGAAATTAAAACTACAATAAAAATTCCAACTGCAAGTGATCCTAAACCCACATCAGAAGCCAAACCAGTTGAAACCATACCTACAACAACTGCTGAAACTAAACCTACGCCACAAGCTAAAACAGCAATTGAGTCTAAACTAGTTGAAGAAATCAAACCTACAGCAAGTGAACCTAAACCCAAAACGGAAACTAAAACAGCACCTCAGCTAGTTGAAACTAAACCCAAAACAGTTGAAGCTAAGCCCGGAGTTGAAATTAAAACATTAACTGATCCTAAACCCACATCAGAACCTAAACCAGTGACTGAGACCAAAACAACTCCTGAACCTAAATCTGGAACTCAGCTGAGACCAGAGCCCAAGCCTGAACCAGTTCCAGACAAAAGGTTTGCTCTGTTATTATTCATATTGTATGAAATTAAAGTCATTGCATATCAAGTTGAATGTACGTTTCTTTAGATAAAAACATCTAGAGCTACTTTCTGATAATGCTTGTTTGTTTTTTGGTGTCATTTGCAGTGCTGAAAGCCTCATTGCCCTGTCTGACAGCCTGATATCCTTCAACACTGAACCTGCCAGGTATACAAGACGATCTGATTAATACATTGTGGCCCTGTCATGTAAATGTGATGCTCATTAATCTCAGTTGCATTCACATGTAAAGGGGTTTCTTGCATCACACTATTAATGCGTTTAGAGCAGAGAATGACCTCACTGTCATGTTGATTTAATGCACTTACCGCCTTCAATATTAGAGATATAAATACACTGTAAAATGCAATATTGTTACTCTATTATATATTTAGAAACAGGCTAATTTTACAAGTCACTTGCAGTTGAGTTTTAACATTTTAGAATTCATTCAGCCAATATCCCAGTCTAACAAGGATCACTTTTAGCTTAGCTTAGCATAAATTATTGAATTGGATTAGATCATTACAGGCCCATAGTCAGCCTAGTAAAGGGGGTGGTTCTTTTTTCTCAAAAAGTGGACCTTCTTGCAGTTATACGCCTCATTTTCTATTTAATTATGAGACATTTTAAGCACTATATTTAGCTAGATTAGCTTGTCAGAAGGTCATAATAACCACACTTTTTGGTATATCAAAAAATATTTCCTAAAGATTTAGAATAAAGAAATATGAAAAAATAGCTTATTTTTTAAAATACAAATCTATTACATCATATATCATTAGGAAAACAAATAAATTTGTTAAAGTTTAAATTAAAAACTGTGACCTATTGTTATTTATTAGGGAAATAACAAACTGGGCAGCACAGTCGACTGTCCTGAGTCAAATTTGGCCATTTTAATAAAAAAACAAAAGAAAAGAAAACATAATATTAATAAGGGCCACGTGGTGGTGCAGTGGGTAGCATGTTTGCCTCACAGCAAGAAGGTTGCTGGTTCGAGCCTTGGCTGGGTCAGTTGGCATTTCTGTGTAGAGTTTGCATGCTGGATATGGTGGATAAGTTGGGGGTTCATTCTGCTGTGGCGACCCCATATTAATAAAGGGACTAAGCCGAAAAGAAAATGATAATAATAATGTAAAGCTTTACAATTTTTCTAGCCTCTCTTGTAAAAAAAAAGTACATTTAAAAATTCATGGATAACGATAGTTAACATAGTATTCAAATAAATTTTAATATGGTTCGCTTTTGGTGCTTCCCCCCTTCATTGTTAACCAATTTATTGTTTTTTTTATTGTTTTTGTTTTAAGAATAAGGTCCAAGATTTAGATGTAAAGTTACTTGTAAAAATTTTTCTCTATTTAAAAAAAATACAGTAGAGAAAGATGACTTATCTTACGTCAGCTTGTAAAATTAAAATATTTCTTAGCATTGGCCAAAACTGGTTAGCTATTCCCACCGAACCAAAAGCCCAAGTTATCTCACTTTCATTAAATTCAACAAACTGCTTTAAAAGCAACAGCTTTAATCAATTCTTTTAAATAAAGTCAACTAATCGCTTTTTTATACTGTATAGATACTCTGTTCATAATCAGCATTTCAGTTTAGAGTAAGATTATCTCTTCAAAAATATACAAACAGCAGATTTACTGTGACATGGTTGAATGCACTAATCTAAATGATGGGTGGATGCTTCAACATGACTATATTATGTAGCAATATCATTTTTAAAAGATACACTCAAAGACCAAAGAAACAAACAAAATAATGCAAGTTTGCATCAAGATATTCAAGTTAAAACTTCTACCAAAATTCAGACAACAAAATTTATTATATTAGCCAAATGATCTTTTCCTCTTCAATCAGAGGCATTTTTAAATAGCATAACCTCCATTTGTTAAGTTCTCAAAAAATTAAGTTGTTTCAACTAGTAATATTTATTAAAATTTAAAATAAATCCAGTGTTATGTAAGTTTTAAAGTTAAGAACCTTAAATAAATTAAGTAAATAAATGAATTTTGTTTGTTTTCAAATTTATTGTTCATTTAGTTGCTTGTAAGAAATACATTTAACAACAATTTAGTTTTCAAGTCATTTTTTATTTATTTTAAACCACATTTCTTTCTGTATTTTTTGCCTTAGATTGCATTTCACAAAGTTTACAAAACAAAAAAGTGTACTGCCCAATTTAAAAAGTATGAAAAAAACATTGTGTGGACAGTGTGTAGTTTTAAAGTTACAACAATATATTAAACTGTGTAGTAATAACAGACCTCAGTTATTTTGTAAGATTGAAGAAACATGATATTTCGTAATCGTTATAGAAATTAAGCACTCTAGCAGATAACTATTGACCATAAAGTTTATTACATAAATAAATAAATAAATAAATAAATAAATAAATAAATAAATAAATAAGAGAGAGAGGTCAATATTATTATTTTTTTCCAGGAGTTCTAGGAAAGCTGATCCAGGGAAAGATCTGCTCAGTCAGGATTTGCTTACAGGCAACGGGTAAGTGAAGCTGTATTTAAATATGATTATTATGTTAATTAATTTAGAGTCCCAGAGTATTGCAAAATGCAAAGACAACATTATTAATGCTGTTCTGTAAAATGGATGCCCTCAAGTAAATAAGTGTACAAAGAGGCTTAAATACTGAAGGCAAATGTTCCTATAGACTTTTATATAAGTAACATTCACAAATATTTAATAAATTAAAATGATCCAAATTCTTTCTACATAATTTTGATTGTTGATGATTGTAAATAGATGAATGCTAAAATCATGTTGTTTTTGAATTTTTATTTTAAACACCCTGCATTTAACACTTCAGAAAAAAAGACTGTAATTGTCTTGGTAAATTGCTAGTCTGCAATCTTACAGAATAAAAGCCCTACACAGGCAGTATATTAAAATATTTGAATTTATCTTGTAACACTGTTATTTATTGACATTAAAACACAACATTTACATGGATAAAATCTTTAGTCTTCCAAAAAATATTTCGTTCAAATTGATGAATAATTAATGTTTCTCTTCTAGTTTTCTGCCTGAGACAAAGACGACTAAAAATAGTCTGGACTTTCTTTCAGATGATCTGATTCCTTTGAATACAAGTAAAACCAGGTGATTTCTCTTCACATTTTGAAAAATACACTTGCAGTATAGCTATTACAACAAAAAAATGGTGAACAATTGATTTGAGTTATTGATGTATAACTAATAGTTTCATGTTTCTGTTGGTATTCATTTTTGCATACTTAATAGTAATGAATGATTAAAATCAGGCAAATGTTTTTTAAAGCAAAAAAGTATGTGAAAATATTTCATTAATGCCTGATTAAAAGGTAGAAGGTAAAAGGTAGAAGCTGTGAACTTCAGTCAAGAAAAGAACTGCATTTTTGCAAAATTATTTTTTCTTGTTTCTAAACCACATATCTTTTTTTCTTTGTTTTTTTTTTATTATTATCAAAAAGCATCTTCTAGACCAATGGTTCCCAAAGTGGGGGTCATGGTACAATGAGGGGGGGTCACTTGGTAATTTCCAAAAATCAAATAGACTTTATTAAACTACTGAAATCACCATATTTTATTAATAACCTACAGAAGAAAAAAGTAGTAAATAGTTACATTAAAAAAACAACATGTAAATAAAAAGTCTTATGATTTTTTGCAACCCCTGGGGTGATTTACATTATAATAAAGACACAGCACATTGATTTTATGGCACCAGGTTAAACTTTCTGACACCTTTACAGGATTCACGAACATTAAAAATAAATACAAGCCACAACTGAACATGGAGGATGATCTTCGAGTGGCGTCAAATTAAATGATGAATATAATTGGGCCTATTGGTACAGTATGTGTGCACCGTTGTGTGCAAGGTTTATATATTCATAACCACCTCAGAAGATTTTGGGGGTCGCTAGTCACTGGTATTGTTATTTTGGGGGTTGCAGGCTAAAAAGTTTGGGAACCCGTGTCTTGTTTTCAGAAAAAATATGTCCTAATTATGTCCAGCGAGTTGTCCTTAAAACACACAACATAATAGGTTAAGCAAAATAATCTTATTTCAAAACCAAAAACAAGATTATTTTACTTACTCCATTGGCAGATTTAACTTGTTTTAAGTTTTTTAGAAACAAAACAGTATTTTTTACATGTCTAGAAAGTGCTTCTTGATTAAAGAAATATTAAACAAGACTAGAAACGAGACCAAAACTTCTAGTAAAGCATTTTTGTTAGTGTAGTGTATTAAAACTGCACCACCAAAAAAAAAGAATTGCATTTCTTAACTCCTAATGTCGCTAGTTAACACACTCAGTGCATTTTTTTTTCCAACACATCCCATAATATCTAAAATATCAACCTCTACCAAGTGGTTGACATGCCGGTTTATAGAAAAAGTTCTGTAATTAATACATATACTATAAAAAATCTGAAAATATGAAGTGTAAGACCAATTTATTTATAAACACAAAAAAATCATCTTTATTTTTTGAAGTATGCCATAAAATATTTCAGTTTCTCATTTAACATGTTTTCTTGTTGTTGTTTTTTGCAATAAAACCAAAAGCAAGTGTTACTCCAACAGTGCTGTGTGGAGTAAACCATTTAAAACAGTCAAAATATGGACAACCATTTGGTAGAGCAGGTGGTTAAAGGATTAAGCTTTGTGAATGAACTAAATGTTTTGTATAGCATCTGGGTAATGAAGTATTCATTATCATTGTATTTGAATTGAAATAGATTAAAATCATAGATAAAAAGTTTAAAACCCATGTATCTCAAGAGTAGGTCTGTCTTTAAAAGTTGTTATTGACATTTGCACTTATAGAGCCTAACAATTGCACTCTCTTTTAAAGTTTTTAGTTTGTTTGTTTACACCACATATTTGCAGCTTTATTGAACAGCTTTATTAGAAAAATATTTTGATGAAAGCCCTACCCAAAGAAATGCTTCCTGTTAGTTATATTTAGCGCATTAGATATACACTTAAGAATATGGTTACGTAAGCACAAAGTGAGTGTCATTAGAAGAAAAGGTTAAAGTCAGACAGCAATATAATAAAATAATTATATTTTAATACTTCATATAATTAGTATAGCATTTAAATGTGTCATGCGTTGAATTGATCATAGTATGCAATACAGCCTGCTGCAAATTTGATTACACTTTGCTAAGCACAGTGTGAATTGTATTGTTTGTTTGCATTTTTTAGCTCAGTTGATGCATTCGATCCGATCCTGACAATGGGTGAGCCAACAAAGAGGTAATGATGGTGACGTCTCAGTGTATTGTGCATTAATCTTTTGCGTACACATGGTACCAATGTATTTTTTTCTGTTTCTCATAGTTCTCAGTACAGTCCTCATCATCTCCTGGACTCAAGGTAACTGAGCACATACGTTAATCAGGCTATGTTGCCATAAGCTTTGTCAATTTTGCTTTATGATTGCGGAGTCAGTGTACAAATCAATTTACATGACTATTCACTTATTTCATTTAATTTATATTTGTTGTAGAATTATAAATATGAATATTTACAATATTGCAAATTTTCTAACATTTTTATATTAATGAACCTAGGATTATCACTATATTAAATCAAACTTGATTAATTGTTTGGATCTTTAAGATTAAAATGGTTTACCATTTTTTTTTCATATAAAATAATGAATTATAGCTCATCCTTTGACGCCAAAACAATACATATGTCTCACTGGACAACAAAAACAGTTGTTTTACCTTATGTTTTAGCCAATAGATATGCAATAGCCAAAGATACACAAATTTTTTGTGCCAAAAATTAAGGATCATGTTGTATTTTGTCAATTTCCTGCCATAAATCTGTCAAGGTTTTATTTTTTATTAATAATGTGCATTGCTTAGAGTTGAATTTGAAGTCTTTCAAAGGCTGATTTTCTAAATAGATGTATCCTAGCCAAATCAATGCATCAAATATGTCTTTAATGCATTAATAGAATGTTTATTCAGTTTTCAAGTGATATTTATCCAAAAATGACACGTATTAAACATATATGCATTATGCACACTAGTACAGAAGTATTGTTAAAGATAAGGCACACATATTATTGAATTCCCAACCTCATATGTAATGTCTCGCTTTTGGCTTGACACATTTTTGGACCTGCTATATATTAATTAAATTATAATATAGATTTTTTATAAGTGATACCAATATTGATATTTTGTATTGATAGTATGCCCACATGTTTTGGTCTCCTAAGTTAACGACACTAAGACAGTAGACACTAAAAGGATTTGCATGACTTTTTCTTTCTTTTTTTTAGCAGCAGAACTAATTTCTTGAACAAGCAGGGTAGACCTGTCTGTGTTGATTTATATTGTTTTCATGTAGATCTTTCCTATGAAAAGTCAATAACGTAATGGGTTGAAGTCCTGGAGGAGGAAGTTGCAAGCCCAACCCTAAAACTCCACCTGAGATAGATAAGCTTTCACTTATAAAGCGCACTTCACACAAGTGCACACGCTCTCTGGAAATAAAGGCAGTCTTCTAATCACCTTTAAAAGTAACACCTGCTTTTCCTTCACAGGAGTACCTGGAGGACAGAAATGGAGAGGTAAGAGCTGTTGTGTTCTTAAATAAAAGTTTACGCAGATTGATGATTAATGGTTATTTTTAGCTCCTGTTTAACTGTTAAAAAATGCAAGCACGTCCCATTTTTCACATGAGTGATTGAAGCAAACATTACATAAGCACTTAGTGTTTGACATTTGAAATGATGGTTCTAATAAACACCGGGTTTCAGCTGTAATTACAGCATAGCTGCTCGTTTTCACGATTGCTTAAGAAAAACTCTGTATTAAATTGAACATGATGATTCTGTAGTCTAGTTTTATGTTATCCTGTAGACCCCACCAAAGTTTTTCCCTGCTTGAGAACCACTGTTTAAGATCTGTTTATATGTATTATGCAAACTAATATATTGCAATATAATATATATACTAACAATGATTTATTTATATTATATTAATTACCTGAATAACTATAGAATTCATACAAATTCCATGATTTTAAGAATATTGCCTAGAGGTAGCATATACTTTATAAAGTAAAAAAGCAAGGGACTAAGAACTGAGCCTTGAGGTACCCCACAGTGTACTTTTGATCGATATGATGCCTCTTTGATTTATTTTTATTGAACAGTTGAAAGTAATCTAGCATACATTGTTATAGACAAGGATAGCAACCCACTTTTTTTTTTTTTTAATACCCCACCCCACCCAGCCCTTGGGAAAATAATAAATAATTTAACAAAAAAGGAAACAAATCAGAGCCAAAAACAAGGAGGAAAAAAATAATAATAATAATAAAACTTACAATACATATAAACAAACAACTAAAGTAAATAAATTTACCTCTGCATTTAACTTCTTACAAGAACACTTTCAACAAAGGTAGATAGATTGGACTTTTACACATAGGTTAAATAAAATGCAAAGAAAAAAATCACAATAGCATATCTTTTATCTTAGTAATTGCATAGTTTTTGTAGAAGCGCCATGCATCCTTGCCACATACAGTTCCATGATACGATACCTTTTAACGTTTAGATGAGCTGAATCAAGCCAATACAGGCCTACACTGTAAAATCCAAAAAGTTAAGGTAACTCAAACCATTTGCAACAAACCATTTAAGATCAAAAACTAATCCTAATGAGTACTGTGAACTTAATCCATTTGAGTAAATGAAGCAGTTTGAGCACAGTAAAACCCAATAAATGAGAACTCAAACCAACCGAGTACTGTAAAACTCAGTAAGTCAACTCAAACCTTTTGAGGAAACCGATTGCTACAAACCATTTGAGTAAAAAAACTAATCTATACGAGTACTGTGAACTTACTCCTACTTTAACTTAAATAACCTTCAACGCTGAGTTCAAAACTCTTTTCAAATGAGTAGAACTAACTTTCAGTCAATTTTGAGTTAACTACACTCGTTTCATTTGATAAAGTTGACTGTTGGGATTTACAGTGCAGTAATACCAACATCATTTTCAAGCCTATTTAGGAGAATGTTGTGATCAGTAGTGTCAAATGCAACTCTGAGGTTCAACAACACTGATAGAGAAATGCAAATGCAACTCATGATGATAAGGTCAATTTTAACTCTTAGTGCTGTTTGTGTATTCTCACATATATTGTTTTTCTAAGAATGAACAAACTGTAATTGAGAAGTTCAGTTTTTTTTTCTAGTATCTCAATTTGGGGGGGGGAAAAGAGCCAACACGCATTTTAGCATTCTGATCTGGTCATTTTAAGATTAAAATATTGGTCACCAGGGTTAAACCAACATTTCTTGTTTGCATGTTTTGAATCTTTTGTCCAGAATTCAGAAAAGAAGCACTGGAATATAGGACAGGTTGACTAGGATGACAGCTAAATTAGAACAGCCCTGCTTTATGTCTTGGGTTACTCATTGTTTATTGAACGACCTTGTTTCTTGACTTTTATTTATGGCCATATAGATACAGTCTAACTAAAATATTGATTAGCATAGAGCACAGAAGTACAAGATTACCAACATACCATACTATTTCTGTTTTAAAGCACTAAAACCAGCACCAGCACAGAAGAGAGTGACCGGAAGTTACCAGAAGCTGAATCCAAGAAGTATGTATAACTATGTTATTGAAATGAAAGCTGATCATATTAACCTGAGAGTGTTCTCTCATTGAAACTCCTGTCTCTTGTTTTTAGGAACTTTGTCTATGTTAAGGAATATGTGGATAATTCTGCTGTAGATGGCAGGTAAGCATTATATTCATCAGATAATTCTACATGGTGATCACCAGTTATTGAGTTCAGATTTCAACACTACTTTCTAGTGTTGCTTTCTATCATTTTCAGTTGTGCTTTTATGTAGATAATGTGTATAGTAGTAATGCAAAATAAACAAATGAACCTGTGACTTACCTAATTCATAATGACGTCAAATAACAAAAAAAAAAAAATCTCCCCTTTATAGCAGCTCTGATTATGTGTCATCAACAACTTCAAGCTACAACTACAGCAGCCCCAGCTACTACTCCAGGTAACATGTTTACACATGTTTTAAATCTGTTTTTGATTGACAGAGGTTTCTTATATAAATGCTGCAAAACAAGCCTTAAAAGTTATTAAAGACAAAACAGGACATTCGTATGTGTTTTCAATACACTTATTTCAAGCGGGCGCCATTTTAAAACACGAAAGCGAGGCTGCGGTGGGAAGAAACCCGGAAGTATAGGATCAGCACTGTAAACATTGCAACAACATGCTGTGTACTACTACAAACTTCCAGCTGTTGTCGTGATTTCATATGCAGAAATGGTGTAAACATCACTTTAATATCATTCAGTTAGGTTTAATTTAAACAATTAAAAGCATATTAGGCATCAAACAACGTCACAATATCTTTAAGAGTAATACGCTTAAGTGTCCTCCTAGACTTTAGTTTATGGCAGCAGGTAAACACCATGGGGGCTTCCCTGCTTCAGCCTATGTAACCCGGTGTATGATAAAACAATGCAGTCCTCTGTAGCACACCCTTGTGTTGTCTTTAACAGTGTTGTCACGCTACTGAAGTTTTAAAAACGTCCATTTTCTATTAATATTTAAGTGCAGCTGAGCGTGTTCTTAAACAGCTGATTTGCTGTAGTATTCACCAGTGCTCAACAGAAATCACTGCGATTGGCCGTGACGATCATCAGTTCACCGCTCTTCACAGATTGCAAACACAGATACACGAACACTGGAGCGTTTTATATCTGCAAAAATCAGTCAATTCACCAAGCGGATCACTCGTCTGTGTTACACTCGGTAAACTTCAATGGAGTGCAGTAAACTGATGACCTTCACAGCCAATCACAGGCATTTCTGTTGATCATGTAAACACAATGTCAAATCAGCGGAATGCCATCAACAGTGCCTTAAATGTTAACGGGAAATAAGACTTTTTTTTTCAATTTCAGTACCGAAATTTAGAATCGCGACAAGTCTAATATAGTGAAAGAATCAGTTCATTAACTTGAGTTTGATAAATGGCATCTAAAATGTGTGTTTGTGAAAGAAAACCTTAGCTAACTAGTGCCATTTCCCTTAACTTAGCTGAAAATGAGGTCTGATATCCCTTTTTATTTTCACTATTCATTCAGAACGGACCTTCGGGTCACTAGGAAGTGAAATGGTAAATTTGTGTCACTTTCTCTTTGCTGATAACATATACAGCCAGGTACACAACATTCCTGTGTTACTCAGGTAATACTTCCGGGTTTCTTCCCACCTCGATTTCACTGTTTAAAATGGCGGCCGCGTGAAATCAGTCTACACAGAGTAACAGCACTCATTCATACATTTCTATAGTATACAGCATATGATTATACCGACAGTTTTAAAGTCAGTGAGGGGTATGAGTAAATAGGAGATTGATTGAATTTTGATAGTTTTGTATGTTGTTTTGCTATCACTGAGATGCTATTGTAGGTTTCATTAATAGTTTAACTTTTGCAGATTTAGGGTTGTTCTCTCAGTATGAAGCCTGACAGGCCTATCAGCAGTTGTGGTAAAATGAAGCGATTTATTTTGTGAAAATAACCAGCTATATCTACATTATCCCACTTATTACAACACAAAAGTAAACAATTAGACAAAACAATGACAGTTTCTCAATTCCAAGAACAAACAGATGGACTTGTGTTCTTGTAGAGAGTGGTCTTGCCAGGTTACCTCGGAAGATTGCACTTGGGAGATGCAGCGTTCTTCCCTATGATATTATATTGCGTATTTTTAAGGGAAAATTATTTAAACATTACAGCTTTCATACAACGATTTATAGTTTTTCCCCTTTTCAGTATATAACATGCATAAACACTTTACAAATATACTCTGCAGATGGATTTTAATATGAATTTCAGCAAATAAACACCCTTAATGTGTTTATGCCTTTAATAAGATTTTAATAAATGTTTACTTACACGGTCTCATTTAGGGTAAACTCCTGAGATAAGTTATATCTCTAAAATGTAATAATATACAGGTATAGAATGTTGCGCTTCTATATGACTTCTGGGACTTCTCGAGCGAGTTCAGTTCTGAAGTCTGCATCCTCGATATCAAGAGCACATCCGGGAACTTTCACGTGTCCTCCATTCTTGAGTGTTAAAACTGAACTTTGATGGTTTATGATGACGTTACGAAAGGATGCAGGAACGCTGTAGAACGCATACTGAGAAACCATTGATCTGAGCTGTAATAATTTATTAAATCTATAATTAAATGTAAAGCTAATACAAAAAAAGTCTAAATACAGCCTACCAACTTATTATTTAGTCAAATGTTGGTGCCAATCATTAAAGAACAGCAGCATGACAGAAATGAATATGAATGTATTCACTAATGGTCAAGATTGTTCGTAGTATCCATGTGTTATTAGAGTTTATGTTATTAGTATCAGAGATTGTTATCTGGGAATAACATACTTTTGAATGTTGTGATGGACCAATCAGAATCAAGTATTCCAGAAAGCTGTGTAATAACGGAGCATTGTGATCAGCATTGCTGTGATTTGCCACTGTGTGACTGCTACGGTGTATGTGCCGTAGATGATCTCAGAGGTGCTAATACAGTATACAGCCATATCACAGTGCTATGATGTGTGTGATACTTCATTTATACAACATTTCAACTGCATATCTGTCTGTCTATCTATCTATCTTAGTTGAATTATTAGAATATAATGTACAGTACACCTAAGTGGTGATGTGACCACAAGCTGTATGTCATACTGTATGTACTTGCAGCAGTGAATCTTAAACCACACTGAACTAAACTGAATCTCTGATTGTCTGGACTGACACAGTTTTAATTTACTAGAACTTCCATGTTAAGCTGCTTTGACATAATGTACATTGTAAAAGCACTATAGAAATAAACATGAATTAAATCCTAGATTCTTTCACATCTTAATCAGAGACTTTGTTTTGATTTGAAGGCAAGTCATTTCACTCGGCAGCCATCTTTGAAACGCCTCTCGGGCAGTATGCTCGGGCATTCTGTTTGAATGGGGAAACATCAAATTTTTTAATTCTTAAATTGCACAGCTTACGATTACATTTCATATTATGAATAACCAATAAAATTAAACAACTGTCTATTTAGCTTCATTTCTAAATGTTCGTATCACACAAAATCAGCAGAAACTCACGTCTGGTCCGAGCCCCTCCCCCGTTGAATTATCATTCTATAACGATCGCTGATTGGCTCCTGTACTATAAGGCGGGCTTTATTCGCCATATAGCGATCGCTGATTGGCTCCTGTACTAGAAGGCGGGGCTTCAATCACCATATTGACAGTTACACTATTTCCCATTCAAAAGTATGCGAGTGACATGTCTTGTGTATTCTATTCACCTTATTCTCCGCGTACGAGCGGGCACAGCCACTTGAATCATTTAGGCTCGAGACTTCCGGTCTCATTTACTTCCATTCATTTTTAGACGTTAAAAACAGCTTGTTATGCTGCTTGATATTACAAATATCAATATTGATATATTCTTATTATATTATTCTGCTTTGTCTGTATAGTCATGCAAACGCTTATTTGAAGAGCAAGTAGTTAGACCGTTTTCTGCCGTTTATTATTCCTAGTCATTTCTCTAGTCATTTATTCTCTAGTCATTTAGAACATTTTTGTTCTAAAACAATCGCAAAAACGAGCGCACTTCCGCATTGAAGATATCAATATCTTGACAATAGTCTTTGTCAAGACTTGCCTGCAACTACTTTAGCTGTGTGTTTATCTGCAAATAATTGCACACCTTTGAATGTTCATCATCCAATAAGAATCAAGAATTCCACAGCCCTATAGTATAACAGAAAATTAAAAAATGTTTCCTTGGAAATTAGCTGAAATAAAATGTTTACAAATGGTTTTAACTAACTTTAATAAACCTAGTCATTTGAGCTTTAACTAATGACCTTATTTTGTCTATTTAGAAGTGAAACGACCACTTGTACATACTGTGGAGAACAGGTGGGAAGTGATGCCAAAATCACAATTGAGCACCTAAACATATCCTGTCACCCATCCTGCTTTAAGGTACAGAACAATATCTGCTCCCCCAAGATTTTCTCACATTTTTATATCACAATGTGCAGGGTGTTTTTTCATTATATTTTGTTAATGAAATACTATGCCTCTATACTTAGACATGTTTTCATGAAATATGTATTGAATTTCTTTTTTCCTCCACCCTAGTGTGCTATTTGCAGTAAACCAATGGGAGACCTGCTCTACAATATGTTTCTCCATCGTGGGACAGTTCATTGTGAGAGCTGCTATAGCAACCTGATGTAATGAGATCTTACCTTACCTGAAACAAACCCTCACCAAAACGGACGACTTCATTCATTTTTTTGAACGGAGCTACACTTTATACTAACAGATTACACATTCAACTTCATTTTTTCCCTTATTGATACAAAACATTGAAGCATATCACATGGTTTAGAATGTTTTTAGAGTTCCGAATATTTTTATTAACAAGTTTTTTTAGTTTTAAAACATTAAGAATGTATGTTGCAGGGATCCCAGGATTTCTTTCTTTCTATTTAGGGGGGATTCTGTCCCTTTAATTGTTCAGTTGTCAAATCGACAAGAATGTATTTATCCTAGTAGTATTTAATCATAACTAAATATTTTAAAGAAGCTGTTTTAATATTTCAGTAGCATTGTTTTTAAAACGTGTAACCATTGTCATGAATAAAGCTGTATTCTACTTTTATTGTTTTTGTTACAGGAATGTGCAATAAAAAATATATGTATAAATACTGCATAAGAAATACTAAGATGCATTATTACTGTACAAATAAACAGTCCTTGGGGTAATCTAGGTGAATCTCATGAAACGCTCATTCAAGCATGTCCACATCAATGAAAATAAGGACATTTTTGTGACATTCTATGACAACAAACAGTCCCATAACCATAATTTGTGGATATAAACTGGAAATTGCTCTTTTCAATGATAAATTCCAAATCATCCAGACACAAAAAAATGATTTCTGAATGGATATAATGTCCTCAACTCTCAAAAAAGATAAAAAAAGCATGTTAAAATCGTAGCATCCTTAAAAATAAGCCATGTTTTTTCCCCTTTGTAATGAAATATGTGACGTGTTGGTAAGATCTACCTCAGATTAACTATTAGCCAAAGATTTCGTCATAACTTCTGTGATATTCTTCCATGAGATCTTCTGACAAGCGCAATTTTGTGAGACGTTCAATGTCAGCTCTTTGGAAAGCTCAAAAAGCATTCATTACGAATACATAATATACAATACCCAAAGGAGAATTTATACATAAGATGAATAAGTCAGAAATTTCCCAAACTGTGTGCACACAAACTGTGACAGCGGCACATCAGCCTTGGGTGGCTTGTCAAATTAAACCTGCTGCCATAAATATGTTGAGTCTTGAGCTGTCAGAGAAAGTTTTGATGCGGGACGTCACCTCGAGTCATTTGATAGGCCTCTGGCTCTCCTCACAGCGATGCTCTGGATGTGTTGCCACAGTAACGATGGCTCGGAAACGTTGTGTCTGATGAGCGACTCCAAACCCTCTGCCTGATCCAGACTCTGCCAGTAGTCCTGCGGCCACATCTGGAGCCAGCTGAGAACAAACACACATCACACTCCATGTCATGCTTTAAAACCACACCAAAAAGCACTGCCACACATTTCAAGTTTCAAGACAGAAAATGAACTGTTACTTCACAAATGAAATGTGGCAAGCTAAAGTTTTTTTTTAAATAGACGTGTTTCTATTGCACGCCATAGAAGACAACAGAAGTATTTGTTCATTTATTTATGAGAAAACTTACATTTAAGTATTCTTGTGGTATTTTAAAACAAGTATTTTGTGTTGACATCAAATAATGAGCAGCAATCAATGCTAAAGCGCCGGTTAGTCATTATTATTCATGAGACTCTGTGCTTATCCTATAAGAAGAAGCTTCTCCAAATTATTCTTGACAACGCGCTCTGCTTTCTTGAAGGATGCGTCAAATGTGCAGTGATCCATTGCAAAATCATTCATTACAGTGTAGAAAACAACCATTCCAGCAGAATGACTAGCACTACAATAATATTACCAAAGGTCTAAATCAGCTGGTTTCTTTTTCACAGAAAACTGAGGCACAAGATGGTGCCAGTTATACTTTGAATGAAATGATAGAGACCATCATGTTCATCTGCAGTGTCATACAACCAGGCCTATGGAGTAAAGGCCCTGGTATACTTCAAACTAAGTTCTTGTTGGTTCTTTTATTATTATTTTAAGGGGTTTTCACCTTTGATTGGAGAGGACAGTGGGTAGAACATACAGGAAAGTGTGGGGAGCAGAGAGAGAGGGGAAGGATCTGCAAAGGACCTTGAGCCGGAATCAAACTGGAGTCACCAGAGACACCATAGTGCCACCAAGTCCTGTGTTTTTATTCTATCTTTGATATAATCTGAGCCAAAACATGGAGAGAGTGGGAGAGAGTGAGAGTGTTTTGATTTATCACCACTTTGCCAATGAGAGAGGTTGAGCTTAAGGGCATCAAATGTAAAGTGTCTTGAAGGGGGCGGGGCATGTCACAACAGAGAGCATTTGATTGGTCACCATTTGAGAAAGTGAAGTGAGGTGACATGAATAAAACATGAATGATCCATAGAGTGGAGGAACTATGACGTCACCTTGTAGGCCAATCGGCTGCTAGCATAAAACTGGTTCCCTTAATAAAATCCCCATAGTATTTTCCCATAGGCTTTTCGAAGATTGCAAATATTAAGCTCTGTGTTCAAACACTGTTCATTACACTTACACGTTTTGTCCAACTGGATAATCCTCACACGAAAACATAACTTTTAGCACTTTTGGATCTTAAATGCAAACGCAAGAATGGAAAAGCTAACATTAGGCTATAAACGGACTACAGAGCCTGGAACGCTCGTCTGTGACGTCAGCACCACCCTGCTAACGACAACTTTCAAGCTTATTTTTTTTTTTTTATTTGGTCCATGACAAAGATTTAATCTCTCGGTTTATCATACTATAATCCACGCTAAATATTATAAACACATGAATACACAAAAACACATATACCTACGTGCCTTTTGGATAGTTTTTTTACGTAGGAAATGCATTTTGTTTTGCTTTACGGTTGTAAAAAGTTTTAAAACTGTACATATAAATGTGCCTACATAGTCTTATCATAAGACATATTTAAGTGTATCACTCGCGTGCATCCAGCCTGCTTTGTAACAGACAACATAAATGAGGCGTGAGAAACAAGTCTGTCAAATGCCTGCCATCATGGACACAGAACAACATTAAATATTCATTTTTTTGTCATGAAGTACATCGAAAAGCAGCCCATACTGTCACATATGCTATACATTTTAAGGAGTGTAAATATCGCCGCTATGACAGCGTTAAACGTGTTCTGATGAAGAAGAAAACAAACGAAAAATCTTTTGATCAAATGAAATGACAGTAAATATGTATGTATTTTTTTACACATTTATTCACACGTTTGCATTACTGAGAGCAGGAAAGAGACAGGCTGCACTGGTAAGCAGTATCTTCACAATATCGTTTAATTAAAATAAATGATCAACAAATGAATCTGTCTTGACAGTTTTTACAAGTGAAGTCATCATCTGCACAATATCAATTCCTACTTAAAAAAATATTACAAACAATAAAATACTATTCATGAAAATACTTAAATAACAGACAAATCCAAATGCCCAACGCAAGCGAGCTGCGTTCCAGACCAGTTCAGCTCGATGACGTATAATATCTCCGACACCTGCTGTAGTCCCGTTTAGCAACTTGATAGCAGCAACCGTCTTTTTAAAGGAGCATAACCGATTTAAAAAATCATGAGTGTGATGTAACTGATGTGTTTTATGTTGTAGAATAAAACGTGAAAGTATTTTGAATTTGTGTTAGCCACAAACCTTATTTAAGCGATAAAACTGAAATCCCATTCAAAAAACCCATTGACTTTGGGACGAGGGAACCGGAACTGCTAAAATGCTAACTTGCTTCCGGGTTTTTGCATACAAATTGACGTCATAGTTCCTCCACTCTCTTTAGGCAGACTCTTCATATGTTTATATCAGTTTTCTTCTAAACAAATTTTGTCACTGCACACTAGCTTATAGATATCCTTGAAACTAACCATACTGATACTAACATTAAAAAACTTTATTTTTTTAACAGCTAGGCTAATGGCACTGACTTTGTTCTATTTTAAGAGCAAAAAGAAGTTTGAAAAGGCTGAGTGACGGGTATGCTGTTTTCAATTCAAACCTTCTGACACCCTCGCTCTGCAGTAGACGGGGTTGTAAATGTGTCACGCCGCTTGACTGAACTCCTAAACACAACAACAATGGTGGCTGTGAGTGAAGAGCAGTTCATATAAGGCAAACAGCCTTCTCCAGCTTTACTCCAGAATGCCACATTGCTTTATATTTGTCATGGACAGACAGTGAATGGACCAATGAGTTGAACTTTATCAAGGTCGGAATTATGGTTGTTCTTTTCGTCCAGTGTGTGACTCCTCTCCTTTTAAAATCTCTCTGTGAGCGATAATACTGGTGTAAATACATCTATACCAGCTCTGCTCAGTTTACTCATTTTGCTCACTCGATATTGTTGTGAGAAGTTTGGGGATAATATAAAGAGCTCCAGAACTAGGCATGGGCTGGTATAAGATTCTGACGGTATGATGACCCTGGATAAAAAATATCACGGTTTCACGATATTGTGATAACTGCTCTAAAATATGTCAAATAAAACTTTTTCCCTTTTGAACTCAATATATTTTGAGAAACTTTTAAAATATTTGGAACAGTGAACATTCCATGTCCCAAGAGCCAGTTTCTGTGCCTGACGATCAGATTGTCGTGGTCCTAACCTTCGACCACCACCCGTTCAAAAATGCACCGGCCCCTTACTGCTCCCCCTGCAGGTGGGGAGGATGGTCCCACATCACTCCTTCGGGCTAAGCCCGGCCAGGTTCCGGGCCTTATCGAAGCTCCAAATTGAGCTCAGGTACATTCTGTTTCCACTGATCATTCTTAAGATGTTTCAGCAGCTTCATTGGAGTTCACCTGTGGTCAATTCAGCTGATTGGACATGATTTAAAAAGGCATACACCTTTCTATATAAGGTCCCAGGGTTGACAGTGCATGTCAAAGCACAAACCAAGCATGAAGACAAAGCAATTGTCTGTAGACCTCCTAGACAGGATTGTCTCGAGGCACAAGGCTGGGGAAGGTTACAGAAAAATTTCTGGTGCTCTGAAAGTTCCAATGAGCACAGTGGCCTCCATCATCCGTAAGTGGAAGATGTTTGGAACCACCAGGACTCTTCCTAGAGCTGGCTGGCAATCTAAGCTGAGTGATCGGGGAAGAAGGGCCTTAGTTAGGAAGGTGATCAATAACCACTGTCTGAGCTCCAGCGCTCTTCTGTGGACAAAGGAGAACCATACAGAAAGATAACCATATGTGCAGGAATCCACTAATCAGGCCTGTATGGTAGAGTGGCCAGACGGAAGCCACTCCTTAGTAAAGAATTTGCCAAAAGGCATCTGAAGGACTCTCAGACAATAAGAAAACAAAATTCTCTGGTCTGATGAGACTAAAATTGAACTCTTTGGGGTGAATGCCAGGCGTTACGTTTGGAGAAAACCAGGCAGCGCTCATCACCAGGCTAATACCATACCTACAGTGAAGCATGGTGGTGGCAGCATCATGCCGTGGGGATGTTTTTTAGCAGCAGGAACTGGAGGATAAGTCAGTATAGAGGGAAAGATTAATGCAGCAATGTACAAAGACATCCTGAATGAAAACCTGGTTTAGAGTGCTCTTGACCTCAGACTGGGGCGACGGTTCATCTTCCAGCAGGACAAGGACCCAAAGCACACCTCCAAACTATCAATGGAGTGGCTTCACAACAACTCGTGAATGTCCCTGAGTGGCCCAGCCAGAGCCCAGACCTAAATTCTATTGAACATCTCTGGAGAGATCTGAAAATGTCTGTACACCGTCGCTTCCCATCCAACCTGATAGAGCTTGAGATGTACTGCAAAGAGGAATGGGCAAAAATTCCAAAAGACAGGTGTGCCAAGCTTGTGGAATCATATTCAAAAAGACTTGAGGCTGTAATTGCTGCCAAAGGTGCATCAACAAAGTATTGAGCAAAGGCTGTGAATACTTATGTACATGTGATTTTTCAGGTTTTTTTTTTTATAAATTTGCAACAATTTAAAAAATATATTTTTTTCATATTGTCATTATGGGGTATTTTGTGTAGAATTTTGAGGAAATAAATTAATTTAATCCATTTTGGAATAAGGCTGTAACAAAAAAGCAAAGCGCTATGAATACTTTCCGGATGCACTGTACATTAATAATTACTTTTTAAAGCATGCAATTAAAAGGAATAACTTGTAGTAAAATACATTTTAAAATGAACCTTCCCAGCCTTGCATACAACCTACGTGAAAAAAAACACTAGGTTCAAATTACAGCATTGCTATTGGAGACGGTCATTATCAGGGATTGTCACAACTGACCAATCAGAAAATTTAAGTTGCTAGTATTGAAGGTTGTATTTACCTATCATTTGGATCAACACTTTCCACAGGTCCATATCCAGGACTGGGCAGCGGGCAGCCCATGTGTGAGCTGTTGGCCATCTTTGGTTGAGGAGGTTGGTTCTGTTTTGGGTTCTTTCTGTGAGCTTTCCTCGCTGCCAGACGTTCATTCTCTTTGTCGCACACAAAACACTCAAACCCGTTCAAATAGTTTGGTTTACTCATGTCATTTACACCCCACTCTCTGCTCTCCAACCCCTCCAGCAGACGCAAGTTAGTAACCTCGCTGGGTCTTTTGTATTTTAGATAATGCAAATACTTCACGTCATCTTGATCCAGAGCTTTGATGAAGTCAGCGAGCTCTCGTGGAGTGGAAAAATCATCAACGAGAATAGCGGAACGATTGTTTGGAAGCCAGTCGGCTACCGTTGTTGAGCCCCTGTAAATGGGCACACAGCCCTGGTGCATTGGTCGCCACAGCTTCTCAGTCATGTAGTCTGGACAAAGGCCATTCTCCAGGGCCAGGTGGAACTTGTAGCGGGCCACAAAACTCATGAAGCGCCGGTCCTCACCAGTGGCTGTGCTGGTGTCCTCCAGATATTCAGGCAGGGCTTTATTGTTAAGGCACTTTCCGTATGAGTCAATCTGAGGAGCAGACACAAATTATAATAATTTAGGTTTTAAGCATACAGTATTTTTAAAAATTAGCTGTATTCGATAATGTGTGCAAACTGAAGCTGCACAATATATCATTTCAGCATCGATATCGCTATGTGCACATCCCCAATAGTCACATTGAAGCATGTGCAATGTCTAGTTGATCAGGTACAATAGTTTGTCATTCCAAAGTTTATCCATAATGTGGTAAAATGTATCATTTGCATGTTTTTAGACCTGTGATTATTATTAAGCATTTCAAGAGAGCTTAAAACACAAGAAATTATAACGTTTAGCTTTAGATTACAATGATTATTTATATTTACCTATTTATACGATAAAGGCTATACAGTGATGTTTTGCATTTAATTATTTAAGTTCTGTGTCTGAAGACTATACGACTTCTCAGAAAAGCACTGTTTATTTCATTTGCATCTTTGCTCCTCTTGTACATAGGTCTTAAACTCAATTCTTGGAGGGCCGCAGCTCTGCGCAGTTTTGCTCCAACCCTACTCAAGCACAGCTGATGCAACTAATCAAGGTGTTCACGACTCTTTTGAACACCTTGATTATTTAGATCAGCTGTGTTTGATTAGGGTTGGAGCAAAACTGCGCAGAGCTGCGGCCCTCAAGGAATTGAGTTTGAGACCTATGCTCTTGTATGCATCTATGCTTGCAATTTGTGTCATGCAGAATGATTTCAATCAGCCTAAAATGATAAATTCTTTCAAAAACAGCTACTTTAGTCATCTGAAATTGTATTTAATCGCAAAAAAAAACTAATTTTTCCAATATCGTGCAGCCTAAGTGACATTGCAACATTTTATTTTTTGATATGAGTATAATTTCACCAGATAACTTATACATTAAATTGATTAGTGTGATTTGGCAGGGCAGTTACTTCATAACATTTAATATATCAATTACATACATAGATTACAGCAAAGGCACAAATTAAACAAACAGTACTTTGCGACTATTTGCATATTTGCACACTGCCTATTGTGCAGCCCTAGCACAAACACTGAAGCTCAACACGTGCAACTATCAAGCTTAGCCCTTGTAGCATCTAAGATAGATCAGACAAACACTTATTTGTAATTATTTAACAAATATGATCCATAGCACCTCTTAACCAACAAGCAATCCATGTGTTATAGTTACACCGTGGCAACAGCTAAATAAGATGCTCCTAAAAAAACCTGCAAACTCTTCCAGACAGGCCATAGAAACACTGAAAGAGACACACACTCACACACTTGCTATAAACAAATTAAACATGATTTTCTCTATTAATTCATACATACACAAACCTGTCTATTAATTAACTTGCACATTATTGTACAGTATTTGTTTATCCATTCATTCATTTTTCAATTTCTTTTGCCCCTTTGTATGAGTTTGTTCTATTTAGTCATTGTTCGTTTGTGACCTTCAGGAGTGCAAACTCAAGTAAAAAGGTGACAACCCCATTGTCAATTAGATTTATTCAGATTTTATAGATAATTGCCTGCATTAAACTAACTTTAAATGTGCCACAGAATGAAAATCTGGATATACCTAGACCAGGAGTGTCAAACTCAGTTCCTGGAGGGCCGCAGCTCTGCACAGTTAGTTTCAACTCAAATTAAACACATCTGATCATACTAATGGAGTCCTTTAGGCTTGTTTGAAACCTACAGGTAAAGCTGCGGTCACACTAGAGATTGAGCTTGCAAAATTCTGTAGTACGGCACTGTTAAAAGAGATGGGATTAAACAAGACAAGATGGGATTAAACAAGCGATTGGTCCATATTTTAAATTTTTGTCCAGAGAGGTCATGTTTTGATCATCGGTTGGTGTCATGCAGTCAAGTGATGTGATTTCGCAGGTCAGAGTTCACCAAGCTTGATCTTTGCAACGCATCAAACTGCGAAACTTGTCGCACGAGCTTGCGTTTCCGGTCAGATGCATTCACGTGCGTATGAATAGAAGTCTATGGGGAGAAAAGTCCAGTGTGACTGCAGCTTTAGTGTGTTGGAGCAGGGTTGGAACTAAACTGTGTAGAGTTTGACACCCCTTACCTAGGCATACATGAATAAGTTCAGTACAAGGATATGAAATATAATAAGCCACAAACATAACTTTTTTCCTGGTTCTCATGTAAATCCTTTTGAGTATTAAATCCTGGTGAAAAACAGGCCAATTAGAACAAAACACCAACTGTTACAATGCACAAAGGATCATGATCATATGCATGCCCTGGGCTGAGACACAAGTTGCCGAGCATAAGAGCAACATTTATTAATATTCATGACCATTCCAAATATGGTCAAACAAGCTTTTTATTTTAGGAGTAATTTCTTTGGTTATAAATGTGCACAACAAAGTTTCTAACCCAAGTCACTCACCCTCTATGTAAATATCAGAGAACCATTCAGCATATTGAAACATTGTACTCTATGGCACCTTTAACCTTCAGATAAACAACCGATTGAGAGTAGTTATTTTATTTAAGATTAAAAATATAATTCTGAGAATGTATACAATGAACAGAGAATGTTTGCACTTTTAAATAGTTTGAATTGTAAACTTAATTCTTCTACATCAAGTTAATACTGATAACTGATCCTTTCTTCTTCTTCTTCTTCTTCTTCTTCTACTACTACTGATAATAATAATAATTGTATTGTCTTCACATGGAACAAGTAATTACTGAAAGAAAATTAAGCTGGCTAGAAAAATCAAGCATCACAGTAATTATGACAAAATTCACATTGTATATATATACATATTAATATATAATTAAAGTGATGCCTGATTTTTCTAGCCAGCTTGATTTTGCAAAGCTTGATCCACAAATTTTGGCAAGTTACCAAACTAGGGATTGATTAGCAATGATCTAGCTAGGAGTTCAGTTTCAACCCTGCTCCAACACACTTACCTGTAGGATTTAAACAAGCCTGAAAAATTGAATTAGTTAGATTCATTCATTAATTTTCTTTTCAGCTTAGTCCATTTATTAATCTGGGGTCGCCACAGCGGAATGAACCGCCAACTTATCAAGCACATGTTTTACGCAGCGGATGCCCTTCCAGCTGCAACCCATCTCTGGGAAACATCCGTGCATACACACTCATTCACACTCATACACTACGGACAATTAAGCCTACCCAATTCACCTACTGCATGTCTTTGGACCGTGGGGGAAACTGGAGCACCCGGAGGAAACCCACGCGAACGCAGTGAGAACATGCAAACTCCACACAGAAATGCCAACTGACCCAGCCAAGGCTCGAACTAGCGACCTTCTTGCTGTGAGGAGACAGCATCATCTACTGCGCCACTGCGTTGGCCTTAGTTAGATTGGGTCTGTTTTATAAAAGGTTGAAGCTAAATTGTGCATGGCTGTTTGATCCCTGTTGTAAGATTTCTACAACAAACTACCTAAAAAGTATGTGTCGTCATTATTATGGAACACATGAAAATTAAAACAATGTTCTAAAATCATTTATTTGTTAATTTGACTTGGATACTGACTGGATGGAGTCAAAACATCAAGATTGATCAAATAAAATATGTGATTTTTAGCAGGGTTTTTTTTTTTATTGGGGCAAAAAACTGTGTAGTGCATTTTATTTATATGGCCCTAAAATATCATTAAACCAACATTGTTGTGATGTAATTTGGAACAAAATTAGTCTAAAATAAAGTTTGCTAGTTTTGGAAACCCGAAGCATATATTCTTGCCAAAACAAACGGTCTGTAAAACACCTTTGAACTATCACTTGATCTTCTTTGACATTTTGTTGAGTCTGTGAAGGTCAGGCAAGTCAGAAAAGTGAAAATATAAAAGAAAAAAAAGTAAAAGCATGAACAAGCTGAAAAAACATTCTAAAAAGAAATTAAAGGTGACACTGACAGGCTTTTTTCACCTTTACATAAGATGCAGGCTTTAAAATCTATTATAGAAAATGATATAGAAACTGCAGAGCTGGTTCAAAGATATCCACATTACTATAATCTTATGCTTTGTTTGTTGTCTCGGCTGCCACTTTGTAAATTGTATTATTGAGAATTTATCTTGTGGTGCATATTTACATATTAAAGTGCTCCTATTATGGATTTTTGAAAATGACCTTTACTCTCTAAGTCAGTGGTTCTCAAACTTTTTTCACCAAGTACCGCCTCAGAAAAAAAATTGTCTCTTTAAGTACCACCATAATGACCGGCAGCTACAGCACTGCACAGTTCAAAAACGTGGCAGATTATTTCTTATTATTATGAATATTTATTATTGTCAGCTACTTTAAACATTATTAATAGTTTGAACATTAACACTGTACTGTGCTTACAGGTAAAAATAAATAAAATGTCAATGTTTAAATTTAAAAGCACTTTTTAAAGTTAATTAAAAATGACACTCTTCTTAAAAAGTAAAAATAAAACTGCTGCGCTTAAATGTAAAGTATTATCATAAAGTAGCCTATTCAAAATGTGCAAATGTCCCTTGGACCTCATAAATATAGGCTATATGTCATCATATTCATATATAAACATTTTGATTTTTTTTTTTATTAATTATGCATGTATATATGACTTGTATGTATATCATTGAAATATAAACATTAACTTGTATTTTAGACATATATAAATGGATTTACGTATTTAAATTAGAAATTAGATCTGCTTACTGTCTTAGAGTAGGCTTTGTGTGTCAGAAAAGCAAGTGATTAAACCATACCTGTCAACATTGGGATATAAAAATACGGGACATGCCCTAACAACCGTTACAAAAGTTGGGGAGGAAATTAGATTTAAATGATAGAATACAAAACAAACATTAGAAAATTTTAAATAAAATAAAAGGTTTAGCCTATTAATATCAATTTACTGATCACATCTGTGTTATCGTAAGCGTCAAAGGGTTAAAAGTGTGTTCATTTTTTTTACTTTAATTATTTAGCGATTTCTCTGCGTACCACTAGAAGAAAGCCTGCGTACCACAGTTTGAGAACCACTGCTCTAGGTGAATCAAATCATTCTGCTGAATTTTAAAACTGTAAGTGCGTCATGTATAAAGTTACTGACTCTCAAAAGAAAGAAAGTCTATTCAAGAGTCATTAAAACAAGTTGTTCTCCAAATGGACCCCAAGCGGTTTTGTAGTGACATCTGAGTAAAATATTGCCGGCCTACTTATTCCTTGTGGAAACCCAGGAAAATTTGAACCCCTCCCCCTTAAACACTGCAGTGGATCATGTTGTGAAGATGCTGGGCTCTGCACTGTAAAGAACATTTTGTTATGGTCTAAAAACAAGGGTGTGAGGAATCAATGGTTAAGGTTAACTTACACCACAACATCACAGCAGCCTAGCCCCAAACTTGTGCTGTGTTCCTGTGTCATTTCACACATAATTCTTATTTACTTTGAGTAAATAATATAAGAAATGCATGCCTATTATAAAATAATGAAAGTGTTTTTTGACATTGCATGCATATGAAAGTTTGAATAATCCATAATATGGGCACTTTAATCTAAATGTTTACAAATGTATTCTTCAGGATGTTTACTAACAGGAAACTCCTGCTGAAATATTTACAAATTCATTTGATCCCTAATTGAAGAGAAAAATAGAACTTTGTTAACAGAGTTAGAAACTTTTAAGTATTACCTCTATATATTTCATCAGCTCTTGAACATAGCGGTCCCGGTCTGAAGGCACATCGCAGTGGGACTGCATGTAGAGAACAGGTGCTAGACCAGCCTGTCTCCAGCGGTTCTTTTCTTGCAGAGAGACAGCTGTAGGTGCCAGAAGATAATCCAACGAGGGCAACCACTGCAGCGTTAACGGATAGTCCGACTCCCTCTTAAAAGTGGCCGTGTAGTTAAACAGTCTGATTCCAACACTGTGAGACAGAAGATAGTTATTCATGGGTGACTCTTCATGAAAAAGTGCCCAGGTTTGATGAAGCAAACGCGGCAGCGGAGCCTCATACGCCCGGAAGTCTGTGCCATAGAAAATAATGGATGCTGTGCGGCGATACAACTGAACCTTACGGTTGCTTGTGACTAGACAGGATGAGTGGGCACAGTCCACACGCTCTGTATCTCCAGGGAAGTGTGGGAACAGATTGGAGCTCCACCACAGAAGGATTGGCAGCTCTTTATTTGGGCGAGGGTCAGTGTTTCCAGGGCCGCGGTAGGTGCTGACGGAGGCGAACTCCATGTCAGTGAGGGCACTCTGGGGCTGGAAAACACCACTGTCCCCTAGGTCCACTGCCCCCTGACAATAACAGCATATTGGCAGGACCAAAAATAGCCACAGGCAAAGCGCCATAGTTGACCTGAGAAAGAAAAGTACATTGGGTTGAAACACTGGATTAATTTATTTGTAAATTGCAACATAATTCAAGTATTTACACTGTACTATGAATATTAATACAGAGAACAAAAGCAAAAATAAACCAGTACATGACATATTCTAACACAAAAGTGTTAGGTCAGTGCTAAATCAAATAATCATCTCTAATAACTGATTTATTTTATCTTTGCCATAATGACAGTACATAATATTTTACTAAATATTTTTCAAGACACTTATATTCAGCTTAAAGTGACACTTAAAGGCTTAACTATGTTAATTAGGTTAACAAGGCAGGTTAGGGTAATTAGGCAGTTATTGTATGATAATGGTTTGTTCTGTAGACTATCGAAAAAATAAAGCTTAAAGGGGCTAATAATTTTGACCTTAAAATGGTTCTTAAAAAATTAAAACCTGCTTTTTTTTCTAGCCGAAATAAAACAAATAAGACTTTCTCCAAAAGAAAAAATCATATGAGACATACTGTGAAAATGTCCTTGCTATGTAAAACATCATTTGAGAAATAGTTAAAAAAGAAAAAAAAGGTTTAATAAATCTGATTTTAGCTGGTGTCCTTAAAATATTAACAAAAATTCAAAAGACAAAGTGAAAATCACTCACTGCATTTGACTGAAACTTTTGTAGTTTTATTAAAGATTATGAAGAATACAGTGTTATTTCTTACTAGTTACTTAAGTCTTTTTTTTAATTTACAGCTTTATTCTATTTAATTTGTCTTTATTTTGTTTGTTTTCATTTTAAAACTGCTCACTTGTCTTTAATAATGTTTGTATTTAGTGTGTTTTGTTTATTTGGCTGAGCAGAAATATATATATATATATATATAT
>CAIGQZ010001256.1:633504-649967 GCA_903798205.1 Danio tinwini | reverse complement strand
CCACCCCAACCCTAAACCCAACCGTCACTGTTATTAATGTCTGCACCTACCTCAACAACCCTAAACCCAACCATATCAGTTATCAATGTCTAACTTTCGACCGAACCATAACAGTTATTAATGTCTACATACAGTATACCGCAACCCCATACTAAACCCAACCACAACAGTTATTAATGTCTACACATGCCCCAACCTTAAACCCAACCATTATTACAGTTATTAATGTCTACACATAGCCTAACTCTAAACCCAGTCATAACAGTTATTAATGTCTGCATATACCTCGACCCTAAATCTAGCCATAACAGTCATTAATGTCTACACATACCCTGACTCTAAACCCAGCCATAACAGTTATTAATGTCTACACATACCCTGACTCTAAACCCAGCCATAACAGTCATTAATGTCTACCCATACCCTGACTCTAAACCCAACCATAACAGTTATTAATGTCTGCACATACCCCAATCCTAAACCTAACCATAATAGTTATTTATGTCTACATCTATCCCAACCATAAGAGTTATCTATGTCTACACATACCCCAACTCTAAACCAAACCATAACAGTCATTAATGTCTACACATACCTCAACCAAAACAGTTATTAATGTCTACACCAACCCCAACCCTAAACCCAACCATAACAGTCATTAATGTCTACACATACCTCAACCATAACAGTTATTAATGTCTACACCAACCCTAAACCCAAACATTAGTTATTAATGTCTACACATACCCCAACCCTAAACCCAACCATAACATTTCTTAATGTCTACACATACACCAAACCTAAAACCAACCATAACAGTCATTAATGTCTACACAAACCTCGACCATAACAGTTATTAATGACTACACCAACCCTAACCCTAAACCTAAACATTACAGTTATTAATGTCTACACATACCCCAACCCTAAACCTAGCCATAATGATTATTGTCTACAACAACCCCAACCCTAAACTCAGTAGTAATAAATGTCTACACATAAGCCCAACCTTAAACCCAGCCATAACTTTTATTAATGTCTAAACATACACCGAACCTAAACCCAACCATAACAGTTATTAATGTCTGCACATACCCCAACCTTAAACCCAGCCATAACAGTTAATGTCTGCACCAACCCAAAACCCCACCATAACAGTTATTAATGTCTACACCTATCCCAACCCCAAACTCAACTGTCACAGTTATTAATGTCTACACATACACATACCCCAACCCTAAACCTCACCATAACAGTTATTAATGTCAACACCTATCCCAACTCTAAACTCAACCATAACATTTATTAATGTCTACATGTACACCAAATCGAAACCCAACCATAGCAGTTATTAATGTGTACACATACCTCAACCATAATGGTTATTAATGTCTACACCAACCCTAAACCCAAACATTACAGTTATTAATGTCTACACATACCCCGACCCTAAACTCAATCATAATGGTTATTAATGTCTACACATACCCCGACTTTAAACCCAACCATAATGATTATTAATGTCTATACATACTCCAGTCCTAAACCCAACCATAACATTTATTAATGTCTGCACATACCCCAACACTAAACCCAGCGATAACATTTATTAATGTCTAAACCTACCCCAACCCTAAACCCAACCATAACATTTATTAATGTCTACGCATACACTAAACCTAAACCCAACCATAACAGTTATTAATGTCTACACATACCCCAACACTAAATCCGACCATAATGGTTATTAATGTCTACTCCTGCCCAACCCTAAATCTAACCATAACAGTTATTAACGTCTACACATACCCCAACTCTAAACCCAACAATAATGGTTATTGATGTCTCTACATACTCCAACCCTAAACCCAACTGTCACAGTTATTAATGTCAATTGTCTACACCTATACCAACGCTAAACCCAAGTCACAGTAGCATGGGTATTACCTTAGTGGGCTTTACAATGTCATATGTATTGGACTTGGTCCAGTACATCATCGTGCCACAGACTGCAGCGAGGACATCTTGCACTTATCTTCTACATACATGTATGGTTTTGAACATTTATTGGTACACTGTGAAATGGAAAAAGATGCAACACTGTGTTTCTTTTACTCAAACTGCTGATCATCCAGAAACATTCCTTCCTAATGTTGGAAAAATCAGTATCAGTGTACTGATGGTGTTTTTTAGCAAATCAAGGTACCAAATGTCTGGGTTTACAGTAAAGAAATGGGTAACACTTTATTTTGATGGTCCATTTGAGTATTACTGTCTGCTCAATATTGTTGATACTGTACAGACATCTAACAGACATTTAACTGACTATAAGAAACTTTGCAAGTACGTCAACTTACACTAACACTAACCCCAACCTAACAGTCTATTTATAATCTAATGAGAATTAGTTGGACCATTCAAATAAAGTGTGACCAAAAAAAATGTTACATCAGATTTGTATTAAGGCGATGGAAAGATGTTACATCAGGAACTGTTTTGACTACATTACCGCACTTTTCAGTGTTACAAAAGGTTTTTTGATTAGTCTGTCAAAATGTCAACTTGATGAGATTTAGGTTAATCTCACAAAGCAAATGCCCAGATGATTATACCTCAAGTTCAATTCAATAAATTTTTTTTTACATATAATAATGAATATAAAATTTGGACATTTATTAATCTGGACATTTTTTCATGGGTTTATTCTCATCTGTTTCCACTTGAGCGATCTTGCTATTTATTATGTTACAGTTCACAGAAGTATTGTATTCCATTATTAATACCATCTTTCCTTCTGTTCATTTGTCAGTGTGACCAGTTATGACCACAGTAGTGACTTGTGGTTAATTAAGGGCATTACTGCAGTGAATGTACTTTGTCACTTTTTGCTGTTTCACTTGTGAAAGGTTGGTACTCCTGTATTTTCTGAGATGCGAACTGATGTCTTTAAATGGATTAACCGTGTGTGGTGTTTTGAAAGCAAGGTTGTTGTTGTTATAATCTCTAAATATGGCTGGCCCACAACTGTGTACTGTTTCACATCATCTCCAATGCAATAAGGAGGTCAAGACTGCTTTTTTTGTTTGCTAATTTAGTTCGCAAGAACCCAATGCAATGAATAAAGAAACTGCAACAGCAATCACATCATGTGTGGTCTATGCTTACAGATTCAAAGTGTTAGTTCACCCAAAAATAAAAACTATTCTATTAATTACTCGCCCTCATGTCATTACAAACCTGTGAATACTTTGTTTGTCTTTGAGCATTCATTTTCTTTTCGGCTTAGTTCCTTTATTAATCTGGGGTCGCCACAGATGAATAAAACCATCACTGGTAAACACCCATACACTCCCATTCACACACATACACTACGGACAATTTAGCTTACCCAATTCACCTTTGGTGCATGTCTTTGGACTTGAAACCCACATGAACACTGGGAGAACATGCAAACTTCACACACTCCTCTTTGAAACATTAAGATATTTTGTGTAATTTCAGACCACAGTCCAAAAAGGTACTGAAAATCATCCTCAAAATAGTCCCATGTGTCCTCAATGAGATGATCTGAATATTTTCAAGGTATGAGAATACTTCTGTGCACACATAAAACAAAAACTAGTTTATTCAACAATTTTTTCTCCTCAGTGTCAGTATAGTACGGAAGTCCATGCTTTAAAATAATTTTTTTCTCTTGTTTTGTCGTAATCGCGACTTATCTTGTGATCTCAACATAACAAAAACGTATGTCGTGATCTCTTTTTTTTTTGCTTTTATTTATGTATTAATTATTAATATTATTATTATTAGTAGTAGTAGAATTAATGTCAATTGTCAGAACATTGGCCCTGCGAACAGGGAGAGAATACTGTAAACGCGCATTCGTGCAAGTAAAGGCATACAGAACAGCCATAATATGAGAGCAAACGCTCGTGCTCATGATGAATGTATATGAATATATATCATTATTTACAATAATATTTCCTCATTGTTACCATTTTAAAGCAACTCTATATGGCACATTTTTAAAGTTGTAAATAATTTGCGGAAAGGATCAAAGCAGAGCAAGATCATCATTCTTCATAATTTAATTCTTGCATGCAGCAACTTATTTTGCACCATAAAGAGTTGCCTTAAAATGGTAACGGTTGAGGGAATATTATTGTAATTAATGGTATATAATCATATACGTGAATATAATCATAAATGTACATTAATCATGAGCACAAGCGTTTGTTCTCATATTATGACTGTTCTGAACGCCTTAAATGTGTTACACAATGCGCATTTGCTGTTGAGCTATTCTCTCCCTGTTCGCAGGGCCGGTGTAGACTCTCTGACCAGACATTTGCCAGATATGAATAATAATAATGATAATAATTAATACATAAATAAATAAATAAAAGCAAAAAAACATAAGACGTGATCATGACATAACTTTTTGTTATGTCGAGATCACGAGAAAACAAGTTGTTATGTTGAGATCACGGCATAACAAGAGAGAAAAAATATTTTAATGCATGGCCTCTTAGGACTTCCGTAGTATAGGGTACGCGTTCCCTAGTCATGCTTAGATGTCAATAGAGGATGAGGGAGCTCTCCGATTTCACCCACAATATCTTAATTTGTGTTCTGAAGACTAACAAAATTTAATGACACAAGGGTGAGCAATTAATACAATTTTTTTATTATTATTTTTGAATGAACTAACCCTTTATGGGTAAACTCATGTAATGCCACAGTTTTAAACACGTTAAAGAAAATGTTCCTGCTTATTCAGGTATCTTTTTAACTGAAATATAGTGTTTATAACAAAATTAAAATATATATTTTTTAACTAATGCTATTCTGTGGTGAAACAGAACAAGCAGAATCTTTATAGTCGATTGAAAGTGTGGTTACACATCAGTGTGAAGCGTGTAAGGAGAACACAGACTTCCTCTGTGCTCATGCAGCACTCGGCCAAAGAGAGCATGCAGTCTCTTCTCCTTCTTCTCTCTGTCATGGCGCTCTTTTAAAGCATGATGCCATGCTGCGAAGTGCAAGGGACAGTGAATCTATGAATACAAAGCAAGCATTAAAACACAGCTGAACCACTGGTGAAAGACATTGACCTTTATTTCTTGCTAAACTTCCCGGCCATCAATTTTTACAGTGCCAATACACAACAAACTGCAGGCAAGCAGTGGGTTAGAATAAAGAGGAAAACATAAAAACTGTAATTGAATTAAGTCTGCACGAAAAAAATATATATATCTAGAAAAAACTGTTAGTGCTAACAATAAGTGTAGGAGTAAGTCTTTTGATGAATAACAAGTTAATCACTGATTAACTGAAACAATTATCAAAAGAAATTGTTATACAATAACTACAATGATCTCCTCAAAATTAGAGTTATAAGAGGAATAGTTCCCACAGCAATAAAAATTCAGATGTTTGATGTCATGTCATTCCAAACCTGTATACATTTTATTAGATTTTTGGCTAAATTAAATTAGCAAGGTTAATTTTGTCATGCCAATAATTACCCCATTAAAGTACACCACACTGAACTTTAGGTACTGGACTCGGTTTAATGACTGATTTTCATGATTGATGGATTTCGCAACCTTGATGTTTATTTTCTTATTGAAAAAGTAAATTCTTTGGTGGAACACAAAAGTTATATTTTAAATAATATTCATTAGGCTCTTCTAAAAAGAAGAAGGAAAAAATCCACTAATGTAGTCCATAACATTTGTGCAACATATAGTTGAAGTCATAATTTTTAGCCCCATTTTTTTCTTTTTTTTTTACAATATTTCCCAAATTATGTTTAACAGAGCAAAGAAATTTTCACAGCATGTCTGATAATATTTTTTCTTCTGGAGAAAGTCTTATTTGTTTTATTTCGGCTAGAATAAAAGCAGTTTTAAATTTTTTTAAGGACAAAATTATTAGCCCCTTTAAGCAATTTTTTTTTGCGATGGTCTACAGAACAAACCATTGGTATACAATAACTTGTTAACCTAATTAACCTAGTTAAACCCTTAAATGTCACTTTAAGCTGTATAGAAGTGTCTTGAAAAATATCTAGTCATATATTGTGCACTGTCATCATGGCAAAGATAAAATAAATCAGTTATTAGAAATGAGTTTTTAAAACTATTATGTTTAGAAATGTGTTGTAAAATTTATCTGTAAAAAAATTGAGGGGAAAAAACGGGGGCTAATAATTCTGACTTCAACTGTATTTCCAATCTATGGTGCATTACAACAGGTTTAATGCCACATGTTTCATAAAATTGAATTGAGACTTTTAATGGGGTAACTGCTTGGATTATACTGCAAAAGTCAAACATGGCGTTTGTAAAGTGTTACAGGCTTGGAACAACATAAGGGTGAATAAACTGATACATTTCATTTGTGAGCTATTAAATTGAACTACTGCTTAATATCTACACTAAAATCTTGCTTTTATCAAACACTAAGTGTGGTCAAGAATTCAACGCATCAGAAATAAAAGCATTTATTACTCAAAAACTATTAAAAAAATCTATTAAAAAAATTGCTTATGTTAAGGTGTCCTTGTTACACAAGTAATTATGCATACATACAACTAAACCTAGCCAGCATTCTAACCCAAACCATATAGTTATGTAGTCAATTAATAATTTTCAGTTTTTTAATTAACACTTACACTGTAATAGGCATGGGATGATAACCACTTTCAAGGTATATTGCAGTTTGGAAAAGTCAAGGTTTTGAAACCTCCAAAATTTTCTGCTACACCGTTCCTAAGGTATATGTAAGATTTTTTTTTTTACGTTTTTTGTTTTTTAGGACAACAGTATCTTTAGCAGAAAAGATATCCAAAGATGTCGTTTTAAATTGTAAAGAAATCTGTGTTTTTGAAACTAATGAAAAGAGCAGAAGTCAATAATTAATTTTAATTACTTTGCCTGACAAGTTTACTGTTCCAAAATATTTTAAATGTTTCTCAAAATAAAATGTTTTGTGTTCAAAGGGGGAAAAAAAAACTTTAGTTTTTTAGCCAGACATTTAAAAAAAATTATATTTTAGAGCAGTAATCACAACACCATGATATTTGTATCCAAGGTTATCATACCATCAGAACCTTATACCGGCCCATGCTGTAACAAGGACACCTTAAAATAAAGCAATAAAAGAAATGGGAGCTAATGGAACGAATAATATGATAGAACCTTATTTCTGCCATGAAATAAAATAAACTGTTTTTTTGCAAGTTAACCTTTTCCTCTCACAATTGTAAGTTGTAACAGCTGAGAGAAACAGATTAAAAACCCAGTGAGATAAATTCCAGAACTGGAAAAGTCAGTTTTATGAGTTTATATCCCAGAACTCTTGTCTTACAAAAAATCTAATAAAAGATCAACAGATTAAAAATTCTGAATTGTTTGATTAATTTTTAACCCTGTGACAGAAATAACCATACAACTCAAATTCTGTGCGTTTGAAAGTTTGTTTAAATAGAATAATTCTGCATTAAACAAATAGAATTCAGGTTTGGCTAATAAGGCTGCTTTTTCCATTCTTGTTTTCTACTGTTGTTCTCAATTTTGAGACAAATATCCCAGCCATGAAACACTATTAGCCATGACACCCTATGCAGCAAACACTATTAGCCCCATCTACAGGCCACAGGTCACAGAAGGGCATTTTCAAGCAGCTGAAACGTCCAAAGAGGCTCTTTGTCACAGGGCGATATCTTCTGACGCGTAAACTGACCCCTGGCATGGGATTGTGCCGAGACTTTTTTCTAACAAAGAAGGCTGATCCATTGTTTACGTTTTTCCTCATTGCTTTCAAGAGACTGTGAGAAAAAAAAAAGCCAGGGTCACAAGAAAACAGCACAGATTGCTGTCTCTCTCCACGGCAACCAGATGTGAGGGATGGTCATAATGGAAACCAACCCTCACCACCATCATAGTTTTTTATGTTTTAAAATCCTGTATTAATATGGTACCCATTTTATTCCTTAGTTTTTTTCTCTATTTTGTCAAGTATTTGAAATTATGGATAGACCAGAAGACTTTCTCAAATGGAATTATAATAGTTATACACACAAATATTTGACAAAAAAGTAACAAATTAAACTATACAACAGTACCAGCTCTAAGAAAAAGCATCCTTGACCTAATATAGAGCACAAACTGAATCAAAGATAAATAGCTGCGAGTCATGTTGGCACACGAAAACCCCACCTTAATATCTTCAGCAAAAGCTTGTAATAGGTCGTAATTATGTTTTCATCATAACTTTTTAATGTATGGTTTAGTGATGCATTCCTGAAGGAGTAAACTCGCTCAGCTGGCTTATGAGGTGACTATCATTCTTGTGGCAGAACAAGAATGCTAAAATACACAAATAAGAGTGTCCTTGTTACATCAGCATAACATCCCAGATGAGCTGAAGGCAGAGCATTTGCCCTGTTGGTAATAGATGGAAAAATCAGATAGAAAGAAAGTTTGCTTGGAGCAAAGATATAAAACAGTGTATCTTTACATCCAAAAAAAAAAAAAATCAAATAAATTCCCAAAGAAAGCCAAGAAATTGTGTCGTTTTGTGGTAACAAAGATGCGAAACTCTAAAGTGCTTGAAGATGGTGCTGTTATTGATAGTAGCAGGACACTGTGGACACCAGGACAGAACAGATGTTAACACCGTGGACTGATCCCTTTCCTCCCCAAATACCGTAGAACTGCAAAGTTATAGGTAGTGGACACAGTATATGTGAGCTGAAGAGAGAAAGACAGAAACACAAGATAATAAACATAATTACGACCCAGCGACATAAGAGTATTCAGAAAAATGTAGCATTACCCTGTGCAAATTCCAAACCACATTAATGACTGTTCCTGTGTGGTAACTACAATCTCAGCAATATCAAAAGCTGTCACTGTGCGGTACCAGGAGTCTCTATGTTGGTACCTCAATGATACATCTAATAAATAGTAGAAATGATTTGTCACCACACTCTGAAATATGCTGGGTTGTTGTCAGATATGGACAAACGCAAATGTTGGGTTAAAAATGTAATTTACATTTAATTTAAGAAATTAACTCAACATTGGGTTTATGTTTGACCCAGTTTTGAGGGTTTTTTTTTCAATTAAATATATATTACACTTTATAACCCAACGTGATAATATTATATAAAAAATACAGTTTAGTTATTCAGTTATACCACAAATCATTTCACTCTATCCTTTATATTCAGTTTAATATAAAGGATAGAGTGAAATGATTTGATTGGGATGAGCTCAGACATTTTTAGTTCAGACTGAAGAGTATTCCAGGATGAGGGGCCAGCATGACTAAAGGCTCGCCTCCTCATTTCAGTACGAACCCAGGGAACAGTCAAATGATAAGATTCACTTAAACATAGGGCATACTGGCTTTTTGACCTATGAAGAAGGGGACTTGGGTATAAAGACATTTGTTTGAAGCATTCATATATAAAACATCACCATAGTCAATCAATTGTAAAAATGTTGAAGACACCAAATGTTTACGAGCTTTAAGAAGAAAGCAGGATCCATTTTGATAATAAAATCCAAGCTTAACTCTTAATTTGCAAACCAAATTTGCTACTTGTACTTTGAAGGAAAGCCCCTCAAGTAAAAAGCCTAAATACTAATAGCTGGACACTAAATTTATTTGTTCACCTTGGGCAGTGGTAATTCATGGTTGGTTGTGCACAGGGGTGGAACAATTTGTTAAAATCATTCATTTAGATTTATCTCCATTTAAAACCAAATTTGGATCCTGAACACAAGACTGAACGATATTAAAAGCAGACTGTAAAGATTATATGGCCTGAACAAGTGAAGGAGAGCACCAATAAATCACTATCATCAGCATACAGATGATATAAGGCATTTGAAAGGTTGTCGCACAAGTAATTAATGTGAATAGAGAATAATATAGGCCCTAATCCCTGCTGCATTCCTTTGTGCACCTCTACAGATAAAGAAGTCAAATGGGTCATATGGACACACTGTGTTCTGTTGGACAAATAACATACCAATACGTATCAAAGAGTTAATTAAAAGTGTATGATCAACTGTACTACATAAACTTCTTCTGAGACTAATTTCTAAATGCATCTCCTCCTAGACCATTCATACTACAACCACCAAACTAACACCAAACCTCCAAACTGTTCTGACTCATGGTTTTCCGAAAACTGACCCGGGAAATTAAAAAAAGTCCCATTGACTTACATTGGACCAAACTTTGTGACCTCATAACTTTGCGCCAGACTGTCAAACAAACTTAAGGTTGGGCTCATTTAACTTAGACTACCAATCTGCCAATGACTGATGACCTTTAAACTTACTAGCCATGCCCTAACAACCACTTACAGCACACTTACAGCAGACTAGCAACTGCCCCTCAGACTTTCATAAAAAAAAAACTGCCATTAACTTTACATTGGACATACTAACAACATACCAATCCATACTAGAAACATACTAATAACATACTAATCATACTAGCAACATGCTAATTCATACAAGAACCATGCTAACAGCCAGAAACATGCTAGCATAATGGTGATTTTTACTAGAAACATGGTAATTTGTGTTATGTTAGCAACTGCTTAGCAACCACTCAGAACACCTTCGCAACTGCCTAACAACCACCTAGCAACACCTTAGCAACTGCCTAGCAACCACTCAGAACACCTTAGCAACCACATAGCAACTACTCAGAACACCCTAGCAACCTCCCAGCAAAACCATAGCAACCACCCAGCAACACCTTAGCAACTACCTAGCAACTGCCTAGCAACAACTTGGCAACCACTTAGCAACGCCTTAGCAACCACCTAGCAACACCTTAACAAACCACTCAGAACACCTTGGCAACCACCTAGCAACACCATAGCAACCACCTAGCAACGATTTAGCAACTACCTAGTAACACTCTAGCAACCGCCTACCAACACCTTAGCAACCACCTAGGAACACCTTAGCAACCACCTAGCAACCACTCAGAACACCCTAGCAACTGGCTAGCAACACCTTAGCAATTGCCTAGCAACACCTTGGCAACCGCCTAGCAACACCTTAGCAACCGCTTAGTCAACTACCTAGCAATGCCTTAGCAACCACCTTGCAATGACCTAGAACACCTTAGCCACCACCTAGCAAAAATTCTGAACACCTTAACAAAAACCTAGCAACACCTAAGTAACCAACTAGAACACCCTAGCAACCACCTAGAACACCCTAGCAATGCCTTAGCAAGAAACATGCCAATCCATAGTAATAAACAAGTTAACACACAGTATATGTAGTTATCTATATGCTAACTGTTTCAAACGTCTTAAAAACTACTTCAATTATTTAAACTTTAAAACTACTTCAAACTAGGCTTTTTTAAGCCCCCCATAAAGTTTGTCTACGAACTTTACTTTTCTAGTTTCAATGAATGTGCCACGGCTGTAAAAATGCAGCATCAGCTCAAACCTCAGAAGACACCTCATGTGCGATCATGACATTCTCACAGTGCTGAAAACTCCCCAAACATACAACACAATCAGTCCTCACAATAATCCAAGACATTTTTTAACCACAAATGAGAACAATGCAATTCAGCCAACTCCCTAATAAATGCAGAATTCTTTGACACCTACGGGAATGTCGTCATGAGAACACAGAGATCGTGTTGTTCTGCAAACTCACCAGAGCCAAGACCGTCATTCCTGCTCCAGCGAAGGCAGCGATGTAGAGATTGTAGGTCAACAAAAACTGAAAAACAAGACAGAGAAGTGACGTCCTTGACTCTCGATGCGCAGCAGGAGTGTTTGATCTTAGCTTTGGACTTGACAACACTTTGAGGAGGGCTTTCTGAGGAATTATGGGAAGACGCTGAAACACACATCGCCCTAGGCCACGTCTTACCTCTCTTGTCTTGCACACATTTGACAGGGTCATTCCACAAGCTTTTCCGGGAATTGCAGTCCATGGAAGTAAACCTTAGAGAGAGACAAAGACATGAAATGCTGTGTAAGGGCATTTAAAATGATCAAGGTGCAACAATGTTTTATTGAGACTTGTGTCAGCACAAATGAAACAGCATTCAGCATATGCATACTGGCCAGAGCATCTCAATGACAAATAATAATGTGCAACTATAAGTGAAAAATATTTTTAAAAGTCTATTTTGTTTGTCAAATTCTTTATAGCCCTTAATATTAATATTACTAGAATTAATAACTCTAAACATACATATGATTACATATACTGTAACTACACTATTTTAAGATTCATGGCCAATCTTACATAATTTACTCTTTTGTTTAGTTTCTTTAATATTCAAATATTAAATATTTTGTTTAAATAATAAAACTTATTCTTTCATTTTTTATTTTCAAATAATGCAATATTAAGCTAAATATTTTTACCAAAGATGGTACATACAGTCTTATGCAAAAGTTTGGCCACCACTGATAATTTTCATGATTGTAAGCCATAGCCTGCTGGCCTTTCAAATCAGAAATTTCAATTGGATATATTTTATACCCTGGGGAAAAGCAACATTTCAGTTCTGACATAATATTTATTTAATCAACAGGTGCAATGCAATTTAAGTCGTAACAAAAACAGACAGGTGTAAAAATTTGGGCACCTCAACAGAATAATGACATCAATCTTTTGTACTGCCCCCTTTTGCTGAAATAACAGCCTGTTGACACTTCTTGTAGTCAAGGATAAGTGCCTGAATTCTTGCTCAAGGCATTTTGGGCCATTCTTTCATTAACAGCCCTTTTCAAATCAATTCATAGTTTTTTGATGATGTTCAAGTCTGGGGACTGGGATGTCCATTCGAGAACATTGTATTGTGTCTGAGCATGAATTCCTTGATAGATCTGGAACTGTGCTTTGGGTCACTGTCCTGCTGAAACATCCAACCCTGCCGTAACTTCAGCCTCTTGACTGATTCCTGAACATTGTTCTTCAGAATCCTCTGATACTGGGTGGAATTCATGCAATCCTTATCTCTGACAAGGTTTCTAGTACCTGTGCTTGCCACACATCCCCACAGAATGATGGAGCCTTCAACATATTTTACAGTAGGTAGCAGGTTCTTCTCCTGGAATGCTGTGTTTTTTCCGCCATGCAAAGCACCTATGGTTGTGACATGTATTATTTATTCATTCATTTTCTTTTCGGCTTAGTCCCTTTATTAATCTGGGGTCGCCACAGCGGATACCGCAGCGGAAACATCCATGCACACTTATTCACACTCATACACTACGGACAATTTGGCCTACTCAATTTACCTGTACCGCATGTCTTTGGACTGGGCGGGGGAAACCGGAGCACCCAGAGGAAACCACGCAAACACAGGGAGAACATGCAAACTCCACACAGAAATGCCAACTGACCCAGCCGAGGCTCAAACCAGCGACCTTCTTGCTGTGAGGCGACAGCACTACCTACTGCGCCACTGCGTCACCCCTGTTTGTCCATAGTATATTTTTCCAAAATGATTCAGGCTTGTCCACAGAAAAGTCTTCTTTTGCATCACTTTTCTATTGAGCTGTTCTTTGTGAAGAGTGTGCTGGACTGTGAAATGATGTACAATGACATTATTAGCAGCAAGACGTTACTGAAGCTTTTTGGAGGTGGTCTGTGGTTTGTCTATGACCATTCTAACCATTACTCGCCTTTGCCCTTCAGATATTTTTCTTGGTCTAGCACATCGTTCCTTCACAGGAACTGTTTCCTGTGGCCTTCCATTTTCTTACTATATTTCTAACTGTGGAGATAGAGACTTTTAACCTTTGTGATTGCTTTTTGCATCCTTCTCCTAATTCATGTTGGTAAATTATCATAGTTGTTAGGTCATTAGGAAGTTCTTTTGAGGTTCCCATGTTTCTACTTTCAGGTTCACAATAAAGGGGAAGCACAAGTAGCAATCAGCTATCTTAAATATCCGTTTTCATGATTGGTTGCACCTGTGTAAGGATTGTTAATGTTCACTGAGTCACTCAAATCAATTTTGTGTTATAATCAATCAGCATTAAGTAGCTAGAGGTTTTAAAATCTACACAAAAGATAGGGTGCCCAAACTTTTGCATAGCCAATTTTTCAGTTTCAATTTAATTTCACAATCTCAGTACTGCTACACTATGTATTTTTGTCTGAAAAACATGACATTATCTGGCTTTTACTAGTAACCGAATGGCATTTCACTGCGAAAAATATAAAGCAAGAGCACATTATTACGCAGCCAAATGTTTGCATTAGACTGTATGTATATATATATATATACAAGGTGTCCGCAGGGTCTTAAAAAGTATTAAAAGTTGCTAAATCAATTATGAGAAAATTAAGGCCCTTAAAAGGTATTAAAAAGTCTTAATTCTGTTTTCACGAGGTCTTAAATTTTGTTCAAGCATTGTCCAAAGTGTTGTTATTTTCCTCGATTGGTTCGGGACGGGTGCGTCTGGCCAAGCTCCTCTGTCCGGGTGATGTCACGTAATTTGTAACAAACGCTCTCCACATGTAATAAAACCATAGAGCAGAGGTATTCAATTAGCGGCCCACGGGCTGAACTTGGCCCGTAAGGCAATTTGTTCTGGCCCTCCAAATAGTGTGACCAAGACATCAAAAATAAATTTAGTTCAGTCGAAAAACGACAGCTATAGTTATGAAGTGACGTGCGTCTGTTCAATACAGCACGAGCTGCAGTTGAAGGCTGCACAGAGCGTAAGTCACCTGACATTAAGGGAGTGAGTGGCGTGAGCAGCCGAAAACATTTGGATACTTAAGCTTAAAGGCTTCTTAACGCCGTGTTTTTGTTGCACGAAACAAAACTGCTGCAACTAGACAAAGTTATGCCATCTGTGTACTAGTTTAAAGTTCTGAGCTTATAGCTACACACCAAGGCAAATACGCACTCACACTGGATGAACTATAGCAGCGGGCCATTCACATAGCGCGCCTTTTCTTTTATGTAGAAAAATACGTGGATGTCTTAACGAGCAAAAATACAACATATGCTGTTATATATATGGTTATATGCTGTTGTGTCATCACTTATATTGCAAGTCAAATCTCTCCAGCCCCTCATTTGGGATGAACTGGCATATGACAAACAAATTTAATAGCCTTGCCATAGAGCAAAACAGACAGCAAAATGGGATAATGCAAGTTTGCATGGTTGGAGAAGACAAGTTTAAAAAGTGCCTGAAACCTGTCACTGAAAACAACCACATAATTTATTCTTTCAAGGTTTGTATCTTTTAAGCTTATCGAAGTTCTGTTGTACAGTTGTGCTCCATAATTTTTTTTAACTATTTGTTTAACTGTTTAATAGCAACTGTATAGAAACTGTTAAAGGTTTGATACTGATTAGAACTTGAAGTGGCGACGAGGTCTTAAAATAATCTGAGAAGGTCTTTAAAATGTCTTAAAAAGGTGTTGATATTTCCTTTAGGACTGCTGCATATACCCTGATTTATTTCTGAGTAAAAAAAAAAACATTAAACAAAATAGAGTCACTGATATGTTATTGTGTTAGAAAGTATTAATTTATATTTTCCCGTCATTCATAATCACTGAGCTTAAGTTCATTGAGAAAAGTAAGCCAAAAAAAATTGTGTAAACAATTGTAAGACCACAGGCGATTACCATATCATTTTCATTCACCGCATTGCTTTATAAGAATACTAAATTACAAAAAAGGTCTCACTAAGACGTGGCCTTCCATTTGAAAAACCCTATCAGACTTCCTCGGCAAATGCACAAAATAGAATCTCGTATAGCAAACGTCCTTGTGTTAAATTATGCAAACTGATCTGACACATTTCAGAATGCAACAATATGTGAAACCAAGCTTTCAGAGCTATAATTGTTTGTATTCATGTATTACTTTCCTGAGGATATCTGAACATCAGGGCACTTTACAAAACATCAACAGGACTTTAATCATGATTACCAATATGTGATATTAAACCTCTAAGCTATTGAAAGATAGATCAGATAGAAAGAGTGTAATGTAGGGTGGGTCATTACCGTACTGTCGGGCATCAATGCACAGCTGGTTGATGCTGGAGGGCGTTTCAGAAAGGAAATTGATAGTTTGACAGGTTTTGGCCATGTTGTAAAAAAAATATACAGGAAATGCAGAGAGGGAGAACACCAGCAACCAGACTACAACCAGGAAGTATGTGATGACAATGAACTGTGGGAGGAATGTATGCATATATTAGTTTGAACTATTTTAATAGGTGCACACACACAGCATTGTTTGCAATCAAAATACCACTACTATAACTTTTACTATGTATTTATTATAACTTTTTATACAGCTGTTTTTGTAGACTGCCATAGGCTCCTACTGCATTATTATTTTTGAGCAAACAAAACAAAACAAAAACAAACACACACACACACACACACACACACACACACACACACACA
>CAIGQZ010001256.1:613073-633404 GCA_903798205.1 Danio tinwini | reverse complement strand
TACACACACACACACACACACACACACACACACACACACACACACACACACACACTTTAAAATAAGTGTGGAAAGTGACCATTTTTCTCACACCATAAAAAAAATTATGGCAAATATTCATGACTACAAATGTTTTAAAAGTTACTATAAGTGGTTTTAATAATCTAAGGGGCTTGGGGGGGAAATCACCAGAGGAATGTACAGTGCATCCGGAAAGCATTCATATCGCTTCACTTTTTCCACATTTTTTTATGCTACAACCTTATTCCAAAATGGATTAAATTAATTTATTTCCTTAAAATTCTACACACAATACCTCAAAATGAGAATGTGAATTTTGATCATTCTTGAGATGTTTCAGCAGCTTAATTGAAGTTAACCTGTGGTAAATGTAGTTGATTGGACATGATTTGAAAAGACATACACCTCTCTATATAAGGTCCCAGGGTTAGCAGTGCATGTCAAAGCACAAACCAAGCATGAAGACAAAGCAATTGTCTGTAGACCTCCTAGAGAGAATTGTCTCGAGGCACAAGCCTGGGCAAGGTTACAGAAAACTTTCTGCTGCTCTGAAAGTTCTAATAAGCACAGTGGCCAGCCATCTAAACTGAGTTATCGGGGGAAAAGGGCTATAGTCAGAGATGTGTTTAATAACGATGGTCGCTCTGTCTTAGCTCCAGCGCTATTCTGTTGAGAGAGGAGAACCTTACAGAAGGACAACCATCTGTGCAGCAATCCACCAATTAGGCCTGTATGGTAGAGTGGACACTCCCCGCCTGGAATTTGCCAAAAGGCATCTGAAAGACTCTTAGACCATAAGATAGAAAATTCTCTGGTCTGATGAGACTAAAATTGATCTTTGGAGTGAATGCCAGGCGTTATGTTTGGAGAAAACCAGGCACCATTCATGACCAGGCTAATAGCATCCCTACAGTGAAACATGGTGGTGGCAGCAGAATACTGTGGGGATGTTTTTCAGCTGCACGAACTGGAAGACTAGTCAGGATAGAGAGAAAGATGCAGTAATGTACAGAGACATCCTGAAAGAAAACCTGCTTCAGAGTGCTCTTGACCTCAGACTGGGGTTACAATTCATCTTACAGCAGGACAATGACCCAAAGCACACCGCCAAAATATCAATGGAGTGGCTTCACAACAACTCGGTGAATGTCCTTGAGTGGCCCAGCCAGAGCCCAGACCTAAATCTTATTGAACATCTCTGGAGAGATCTGAAAATGGCTGTACACCTTCGCTTTCCATCTAACCTGATAGAGCTTGAGTAGTACTGCAAAGAGGAATGGGCAAAAATTCTCTTAGACAGGTGTGCCAAGCTTGTGGAATCATATTCAAAAAGACTTGAGGCTGTAATTGCTGCCAAAGCTGCATCAACAAAGTATTGAGCAAAGGCTGTGAATACTTATGTACATGTGATTTTTCAGGTTTTTTTTATTTAGGAGAAATTTGCAACAATTTAAAAAAAATCTTTTTTTACATTGTCATTATGGCATATTGTGTGTAGAATTTTGAGGAAATAAATTAATTTAATCCATTTTGGAATAAGGCTGTAACATAAAAAATGTGGAAAAAGTGAAGCGCTATGAATACTTTCCAGATGCACTATATGTGACTCCATTCTCCATACAAGAAGCATCTTTAAGCTTTTATACAAAGCATAAATACATTTCAGTGGTTCAGTTAAACATAAATTTTTCAGATCTTTTGTTTTGTTTAGTTTTATTTGTATGTTTGAATTGTTTGAGTTTTTAGCAAAACCTGCGTCATTTCATGTCAACGGCTCCTTAAAAAATAGATTTACCAGGGAACATCATAACATGTACCTCCCCCCGACTGCTATAGAAGGACCACACGCTTTCAAAAGTGTCAGCTTTTACTCTACTTGTGGGAACACATATAAACACAGTATAAACAAGAAAAAACACACACACAAATAAAAAAAACACTAATAAAAGAAAGTATTACATTTTTTAATAGAGCTGCACGATAATGAAAAGATCTGACATTGTGACATTTTATTTTTCTGCAATATATATTGTGATATGAATATAATTTTACCAGATGATATAAACAGCTCTATTTGGAAAGATTCCATTCATTTAGATAGATTGGATGAAGTCTTTTACTTTGCAGTGCAATTGCATGAATCATAATAAATTTCAAGCAAATATCAATACAATAGAGCTAAGATAAACATAAAATAAACAGTGCTTTATGGTTTTCTGGGGAGTCTAACAGTATTCAGGTACAGAAATGATACAAATCAAAAATAAATATAATTTTAATCATTGTATACATTATTTAAAAATACAGTAGGTATATCTTTAAATCTTTAATAAACACATTGGAATATCAATGCTCAAATATAGATATATTGTGCAGCCCTAGTTTTTAATGTATTTTTTTTATAAATACTTAAGAATTTAAAAATTTTCTGATCACAACTTTTGAATGGTAATATAGGCCTCTTAGACCAATAAATTTAGCTTTTATCTCCTTTCATTTTCATCAAGGGTTTTCAAACCTTTGTAAGTCATGCTTCTGTAGCAGTTAATGCTCTGTAAAATGCCTTGAAATAAATGGATTTAAAACTATTTCCTTGTATAGTTATACTTGGGTGCAGTGTTGAGAACTTTACTTTTGAAAGTAATGAATTGCAATATTGAGTTACTCCTCAAAAATGTAACTAGTTCCTTTACTTTTTATGGTAAGTAATGTGTTATGTTACTTTTTCGTTTCATTAAATTATCTCTTTCAGAATATCCTTTTTTTATAGAGGAGCATAACAATGCACAGTATAGCATACACTCATTTAACTTTTTTCTTCAATGCATTCAAAATAATGAGAATACTTCTATTCCAAAAATCTAAGGCTCTGGTCTGCCATCTTCATTTCTGTCTGTTTTCGTAGAAAGCAAATTCTCTCATTGAGTGCATGATTCAACGTAACTACATTAATTTTACTTCAGCTATTTATTTTGTAAAAGTGAATTAATTAGTAACTCAAATATTATTGCTAACTTTACTCGTTACTTAAAAAAGTTATATTATTACCTAACTCGATTTACTTGTAATGCGTTACCCTCAACACTGCTTGGTTGAATTACTATTAAAGCCTGTTCAACTACAGTACTACAGGGTGGGCCATTTATATGGATACACCTTAAAAAATTACATTGACAATTGCCTTTAGATGACCCCAAAGATATAAGTCTAAGGGGGCCAGATCAGGAGACCTTGGGGCCATTCAACTGGCCCACGATGACCAATCCACTTTTCAGGAAACTGTATTCAGGAAACAATTCCCATTTTAATAAGGTGTATCAATATAAATGGCCCACCCTGTATTGTCTTGTTGTCCCTTTTTTTATTAGTAGCAACTATTTGAAAAGATTCCAATGTAACCCACATTGCAAGTCACTCACCGTTGTACTGAGACAGCGACCACAAACTGTACTTCGAAATTCTCCAAATGATTGCCGAACTGCACTGGTGGTGTAAAAGCCTTCAGCCAGCAGGACTATACAATATAAGAAAAAGAAGGAGGCCAGGCCGTAGATAATGTACTGAAAATACTCAATACTAAAAAAGAGAGAGAGAAAGACAGCATTAGTAAATAATTGAGCGTTACACACAAAACATAATCTACTTCTATTGCTACACTTTTGACATCTACAAAGCTTTAATGAAAACTCTAATTTATAAAATAAAATAGATATGCATTTCACAAAGTTGCACATACAGGTACACTAGGGTGTAGTAGTCTTGATTGTCACGGGCAAAATATGTTTCAACGAGTCTTTCGCTCTCTGTAAGGGCCTGATGTCCACACCCACAGAAAAGAGCAATGCCAGAAAAACACAGTAGAGTGGCCGCCAGAGAGACATAGGGTACTCCTCCCAGACAGCGCATACAGCATTCATAACAACCTAAGATTCACAACAAAAGCAAATAAAATGTCAGTTTCTGCAGATTTATTACAGGGGTCACCAATCTTGGTCCTGGAGGACCGGTGTCCCTCATAGATTAGCTCCAACATTAGCCTCAACTTCCTAGAAGCTAGAAGTATACAAGTAAGACCTTGATTAGCTTCAACCCTAGTGTGTTTGACTAGGGTTGGTGCTAAACTCTGCTGGACACCAGCCCTCCAGGAACAAATTTGTTGACCCTTGATTTATTATATCAAACATTCAGATAATCCCCATAATATCCTGCTCTGCAATATCTATCTAAGGAATTATCTAATCTGACAGCAGTAAATTATTGAGTGCTGCAAGAATTTGTATGAGGCGCTCTGCTGTTTACATTATACAAGCTGATTATACATTTATTAAATAATAAATGTTATTAGAAAACACAGGATTTGTTCTCACTGGTGCTATGGGGAAATTTCAGAGTTAATCAAGGTAACAGTGTTTAAATTATTTCATAGTGCTATTATACTATTTTAAACCATAAAACTATAACTATAGTAAAAAGAAAATCTGTTTTCAGTTAGTACTAAAGCAAATTTTGTGTTTGCACAGCTTACATTTACACTTGTGCAAACCTAGTCATAAAAAATAAAATTATTGTTTGAAAAGACAATGAAATACAGCTTAAACAGATAAAATAAAACGCTATGTAGAATACAGACAAACTAGTTCATATTACAGATAATGTATGCATGTAGTTAAACATGCTTGGTTTACAATATTTTGGCAGATAGAGATATAGATAGAACAGGGCCCCGTTTCAGAAAGGCAGTTAGGTGGAAAACCCAGAGTCTCTTAACCCTCAAATGAGAGAAAATCTGGGTTTTCCTTTTCAAAAAGGTAGGCTTGTCAAACTGGAGAAAGCAGGGTAAGTCAAGCAAAGTTTTACTCAGAGTCAGTTACCGTGGTAACTTACTTCTGTAAACCTAACCTTGTCAGGAACAGGTTTTATTCTCTAAACTCTGAGTTTCTGACTGTCTCCCCTTTTGAAAGGCGAAGTGGTATTTCTCACCTTAGCCTTAGGCCCAATCCCAATTCTATTTTTGTACCCCTACCCCTTCCCCTTGGCCCTTACAACCGAGGGTTAAGGGGAAGGGCTTCAAAACTTAGCCCTAAGAATTGGGACAGCACTTCAACACCTGCACACGTCATCATACGTCATCGCCATCTCTTGCTTCATATGAGATCAGACGATCACGACTGCTGTAGTTATTCCAGTTGTGTTGTTTTTTGGTATTTATCTTCAGGAAATCACTGAAGGCATATATTATGTTATCATAATGATATAATGTGGCAATAAGATCGTAACTGTACTGTGTATTTACACAGTGGCCATATTCATCTACGTTAGCAATCGAAAACAACATTAACATTATAGCAGACACTGTAAAAGGCTCATTCTCAGCCACTAGACTGTTCTGACAGGGTATTCGAGTGTCATCGAGTGTCAGAAAGCTGTGGAACTTCTGTACAGGAGTTATGATTATGGATTATAGATCGCAAAATTTACTAATACTAATTTGTGGATCTCCTTAGTTCCGGGTTCAGCAATAGTGCCGTTGTGGCAGGTGTATTCTGGGAAACTTCTTACCCCTTCGTTTTAAGTGTGCAGCTGAAAAATCTTCGTTCAAAGGGGTGTATACCCCTTGCCCTTAGCCCTATGCCTTCAAGCTAAAGAGAATTGGGACACCACTATCCCTTGACGTGAACGCGCAAAACAAGTGGTAGGGGTAAGAGGACGGGCTAAGGTGTAGAGTTAGGATTGGGCCTTATTCATTGCCTACATTTCAGTCAGACAAAGAAAAAAAGTTACAAGAATGGCTTGTCATTTTTTGGGAACATTACAATAAGATTCATTATTTTTGACCAGTATGTTTAGTTTTAGTTTTGTTTACTAAAATAAACTTGCTTACTATGTGTTTGACGTACATCTTCAATAAACAAGCTACAGTTTCTAAATCTCTGCTTTAAAGGGATAGTTCACACACACAAAAATGGAAATTTACTCACTCTCAAGTGGTTCCAAGCATTTGAACACAAAATAAGATATTTTGAAGACTTCCATAGTAGGAAAAACAAATACTATGAAAGTCAACACAGATTTCCAACATTTTTCAAAATATTTTTGTTTAGTATAAGAAAGGAGCTCATAAATCTCAGGGGTTATTATAAGGGGTGTATACACAGTTGTGTAGCAAAAATATATGAATACAACCAGCTTTAAGTAATAAAAATGTATTAATTATATTTTTTATCCACAAACAAAAATGTATTAAATCCTCTCCCTCATTTGCTAATTTCTTAATTGAAATTGATTATTTGCTTAAAAGCTATATATTTATCTATTCTGACTTCTATAGTTGGAAAAACAAATACTATGGAAGTCAACACTTACAGATTTTTTTCAAAATATCTTTGTGTTTAGCATAAGAAAGAAGCTCATAAATGTTTGAAATGAGTGAAGGGTAAATTATGACAGAATTTTTCAATTTTGGATGAGCTATCTATTTAAGTGCCCTAAATCTTTAATTAAAAAGCATAAACGTAAAATGTATCACGCTATAATCCCCGACACTCTTTAATGTACAAAACTACAGATAATACTAAATTTTTTCAAATGCTAAGATTTCACACAACACAGCTCATGAACTAGTTTTCCAGATAGGCCTACATCAAATGGAATCAGATCAAATGCACATGATTATCTCTGCCTGAAAAAATTATGAACAGCAGTAACACTAATCCTCCTCCTTCTGCTCTCCTGTTAACACAGATTTCACTAGCTTCGCTAAATACATCAAGTACTGGTGCTAAGATACAGACAGGTTAGTGTTTGTTAAGATAAGCATCTATACTAGAACTCAGAGTTACTGATTTTTTAAATATACCACCTAACCCTAAGAATTTAAACTAAAGTATAAATCTAAGAATTCAAATTGTATTGAAAGCACTGCTTTAAAGAGGACCTATTATGCAAAAAGCCCTTTTATAAGGGGTTTACACCGTTGTGTAGCAAAAATATGTGAATATAACAAGCTTCTAATGGTAAAAATAATTTTTATAATCAAAACTTGATAAAAACAGTCTGCAGTAACCTTTTGATTGAGATTCGCCCTTCGTATGCGTCATCAGATGGGTAAAGCGCCGCCTATTAGTGACAATCTTCCCTTTATTAGGACATTAGTCTTGTTTTTCGATCTGCCACTATGCTGACACACAGGCATTTGTAGCTTCCCCCTTTTTTAAAAAAAGCTCAATTGAACTTAAAGTGACAGTCACCAAAATGGCTCAAAATTAAGATCAAAGCCTAAAAGGGTCTGTTTCAAAGAGTTATAAAACATTATTTGTGCAGTATTTTAGCTGAAACTTTACATACGCACTCTAGGAACATCAGAGACTTATTTTACATCTTGTAAAAAGTGGCATGATATGTCCTCTTTAAATGGATAGTTCACCCAAAAATTTAAATTCAACTCACCATTAATCACTTCCAAACATGATGAGTTTCTTTATTCTGTTGGACACAAAAGACAATATTTTGAGCATTGACTTCCATAGCATGAAAAACAAATACTATGGAAGTCAATGGTTAGAGGTTGCCAGCTTTCTTCAATATATCTACTTCTGTGTCTGACAGATGAAAGAAAGTCAAACAGGTTTGAGACAAGTGAAGAGTTAGTAAATGATGACAGAATTTAAAATTTTTCTGTGTAAACTATCACTTTAAAATCACTCACAACACCTTAGCATTATGATGGTGTGTTTTGCAGAGGCAAACTGAGCTTAGATTTTCATCAGAATCTATCAGATCTATTATTTATACTACTGTGCTGAATTTCTTCTCAAAATAGAAGCCTATTTTTTACATTACAAACCAGTTTCAGAAATACTAATAAGTACACCATTTTTGCCACATTATACACAGCAGTGTTCATTGAAATTCAAAACGACATAACAGGCTCATACTGTTTTAGAGATCTATTCACAATTCAAATCTGAAAGATTTCAACTTTCCATTAAAACAAAGCAGCAGCTGCAGCTAAGACTGTGAGCCTGGGTGGATCAGTGTAAGTGGGCATTCTTCCTCCAACCATATCATGTGCTGCTGTGGGGGTAGGCGACGGAGCTGGTCTGTACCACGGCATTAAGAGTGTGAGAAAATAAGGAAGACTAAGCTCCAGAGTGTCTCTTTTTGTGGCTGCACTGACAATAGCTTTTGTCTCGATGCCACACAAGGGCCAGCAATGACAAGCAAACAAAGAGCCGGTGCCACCTCGACCCCCTGCAGACTGACTGAAATGAGTATAGGGGAATGATCCATAGTAAATAAAGATGGGGGAAGAATTGGGATTGAGTTGGGGGTGATGGTGCACACGAGCATTAGCAGAATGCTGATCCCCTGCAGGGTCAAATATTATTAGTGATTTGTTTTTGGTTTGTCTAATTGTAGGTATTATTTTTTATTATAGTTTGCAATTAATTACAATTTGTTTAGTATATTTTGATTCAGCAGTACTAAAGTTAGGTAGCAAGTCATTTAAGTAACATCACACATCCGATTGCTTAAAAATACACTAACTTTCAATAGCTTGTTAAACAAAAACTCAAATAAAGATTAAATAAATCATCACCTTGGAATTATGAGAATCTATCTGCATTCTGAATGATTTTGAGATATTGAGCTTCAAAGTTTTTGCATTCCATAGAGCAAACAGTATGTGTGTAACATTAGGTTTTTTTAAATAAAAAGTCTTAAAATGTAAACAACTTATAAAAAACATCCCATAATGTAAATAAGTTGTCATTCAATATAAATATGTCAATAACTAAATTTTGACAAATATGTCAGATAGAACCCTGTAATTCTAAGGTGACGAAATGCTGTTCTTGAACTTTCTATTCTATTTTTTATCATTTTTCACAAAAATATTAAGCTGTAAAGTACTCTTTGCAAATTCTAAATAGACAAATCATATAAGCAGCCAATGACTATCAAAGTACAACATTGTTTGTTTACAGTCAATTAGATAGTGTTAATGTTGTTTTGAAGTACTTGCATGCTAATTCCGATCGAATATTTAAAGTAACATGGTAAACAATATAGAGACTTCTAAATGAACAAATGTGTGAATATAAGACCAACTTTACCTCTATCATTGCAACATAGTAAAATCATTTCTAAGTACTTAAAACTTTACATTAATGAATGCTGGAAATAACTGATTTTTAAGTGCAATAATATTTCACATATTACTTTTTCTGGAACAAAAAAAATACACTCTTGGTGATAACAAACTTTGAAAAATATTAATAGTATAAATATCTTTCAGACAACAACCTTTTAAAAGATAATGTATATAAATCAAACACAAAATGAGTGAGAATTGGTTAAACTTGATGAATGATATCAAATAGCATAGTGGAGCATGTTCAGTCATTGTGATCTACAACTGTGGTTACTCTGCATGGACACCTGCTTGACGAGAAGTGACTACACTGAACAGATTAAGACATTGTGCTAAAAATAAAAAAGGAAAGTAACATTTCTTTTGAGAAAAAAAAATCTCATGCTGCATTTTCATTCACATGACATTTAGAATCTATTGCAGGGATATTCAGAATCTTTAAAACATACAATATATCCACTCCAATTATCAGTACATCTCTCTAGACACGCATGCATCTTTCTTTTGCACAAGTTTATCGAAATACACAATAAAGAAAGCATTTTTCAAATGATATAAACAGTTTAAAACAGTAAAACTGCTGTACTCACCCATATCTGTAGGCAGCAGTGCAGTGATGTGTTGTGCTTCAGTATGTATCTCCAACACAGTGAACACAGCTGAAGACAAACTCAAAGGCCAACCTTAAGAAACAATGTGTCTTTTCAATGGGCTGCATGAATGGCTCAGAGTTCAAGGAGCCAACTGATAGGGTCATGCTTCTAAAAACAAAGCAGTGTTTCCTTATAGTATGTGTGTGTGTGACTGATTTATCAGCATATTTTGTTAGAAGTGTTGGCCACTTGTAAAAAATAAAATTAGGCTCACTCCATGTACGACTTATGAAAGATTTTATTATTTTTATTTTTATTTCTTAACCCAAATGTTAGTGAAATACAACACTACGTTATGTGTTTATAACATAGCCATATAACTGCTGCAAACAAAATACTTGTAAATGCTAAGCTAAAATCTTGTTCTATGTGGATTCAAACCACATACTACTCATTGCTGGCCTCTAGTGTTCATCCTTATAGTGCTTATAGTGCTATGGTGTTTTGTGTTAGCAGATTTTATCAATCTGTGTTAGCGAGTTAATGTAAGCAGTAGCCTGCAGAAAACTACAGCGAGCTGCAACGGATGTGTTCTGTTTGTTTTCTTTTATGGTTTTGTTTTAAACTCTTATTTTTTCACATGTTGCTTGCTTTAATATTTTTAAGTATCTTAAAGTGCATATGTACATAAAAACATTTTGCACAGTAATTTTATAGCAGTACTACACACACATATAGACACATATATTTTGGTGCATTTAAACAAATAACATCTTTGGGAATAGAACGATTATATAGGCAAGGCAGCTTAGGCAAGGCAACTTTATTTATACAAAATGGTAATTCGAGTGCTTTACATAAACAAGAATAAAATAGACATATAAGAAATAAAAAAGAATAAAATTAATGTTATTAAAGTTTAAAAGGTTTAAAAGAAAGACACAAATAGTGAACATTATACATATAGTGTAAATTGTGCATTTCCATTCAAATGAGGTGCTGCAAACGAAAAACAAACTACAAAATTTCCACTAAATCCTATATTTTTGTTTTTTTTATTTTCATAAGAAATATAAAATATTTTTCTCTAACTTATTTAGAGAAAAATATAAGGTATACTAAGTTTTGCACTGTGATCTTAAAATGTTTTGTTTCTCAGTTCCAGATTTGACTTTGGTATTGACTTAATCCAAATATCTTAATGTACAGCATCCATCTAGAGAATATTCATTTAGAATATAGCTCTATAATGCTAGACTAACTTCCAAATGCCGTTCAGCACCTGTTCATTCAATCATTTATTCATTTTCAGCTTAGTCCCTTTTTTAATCTGGGGTCGCCACATCGGAATGAACCACCAACTTATCTAGCACATGTTTTATGCAGCGGATGCCCTTCCAGCTGCAAACCATCACTGGAAAACACCCATACACTTCCATTCACTATGGACAAATTAGCTTATCCAATTCACCTATAGCACATGTCTTTGGACATTAAGGAAACCGGAGCACCTGGAGGAAACACGGAGAGAACATGCAAGCTCCACACAGAAATGGCAACTGACACAGCCGAGGCTTGAACCAGCAACCTTCTTGCTGTGACCCACTGTGCCACCGCACCACCCCCAGGACCTGTTCATCATATTATCTACATTTACATGTAAAAACACCACAATTCCAGGCTTACTGGTGCCAAATGCCTGATTTGGTGCTGATTTCACAAGTGAGTTTCCCATGTGACTTGCTTGTATTTCCACTGCTGAAAGTGAATGCCAAAGTAACCCATACTCTGAATTTGACCTCAGCATAATAATAAGATAACAGTAATAATAATGAAAACTGAGTGCAGGTTTCAGTTTATGTAGGTTAGGAACACAAAAGCCTGGACATGGAGCAGATAACATATAGTACAAAGATCAAGAGAGAAAATAATACAAATATAATCAGCTTTGTCATTGTTATGTTTACATTTTTTTAAAGAAGATATTTAAAGAACCCCTAAATGTATTTTTCACATCTTAGCAACAAAAAAATAAGAGTTCAGTACTTGCATGCTGTCTGAAAATGCCAAAAATCCCATGTGTATATCTGTGTGTGTATTTTATCTGTCTAAAGCTAATAAATCTTTATTACTGCTGTTAAAAAGAGGAAATTATCCATTGCTTTTGTCTAAAAAGCTTTGGAAAGCTCAAAAAGGATTAACCTATATAATATTTTTGGTTGGTTCTGCACAATTCTGAATTATTTTGTCAAGCTAAATAAATCTGAAAACATTTATTTATAATTATGTAAAATATAATGTGATTGACATAATACATGGAATTATTCTATTTGAAGTACACCCCAATGCCCAACTCCAAGATTCTTACTGTGAAGCCGAAACTCTGCATAAACCATGTTTACAGAAGGCTAAATTGTCATTCAGTATGATTCTGGCATTTGATACCATTAATGTTCTTGTAGTACTATAGCACTTATGGTAAAAACATTTCTGTTGACTCTGAATATTAACTATGTTAATGGTGTGTAACTCTTTTGAGAAATATAATGTCTGTACAGTATTTTAAACTACTAATTAGAAAGATCAATAGTGTTAGTAATAGCATTTTCTACATTATACAGCAGACTGACAGTAAAAGTAAAAAAAATATATAGAGAAAGCAAAACAGATCTATGGAATGTGAGATAAACCAGGAATGTTCAAAATGTAAAAAAAAAATCTTAATCTGGGAATCATCTTGATAAGTGGTAAAACGTGCTGGTTAGCTTTATGACAGTGATTTCTTACAAGATTAAGTTCTCATGTATTCTTTACTATTCAGGAAGTGCCTTCCCATTCAATCTGCACTAAACAGACCTGCCTAAACATGTTGAAGCATGTATGCTTTTCACAGTATTATTATAGCAACATTTGTATCAAAGTTTCTTTGGAGACGTCTTATGGTTAAAACATCATGATAACACTTTACCCTACTTTTCCATATTTAAAGGGATATCTCATCCAAAACAGAAAAATACCTCATCATTTACTCTCCCTCATCTGGTTTTAAACCTTTATGAGTTTCTTTCTTCTGTTGAACACAAAAGATGTTTAGAAGAATGCTCTTTGGTGGGACCCATTAAGTTCCATAGTAGGAAAAAAAAGCAACTGGCATTTTTTCTAAATATTTTCTTTTGTTTTCAATAGAAGAATCTCTTAAACGGTTTGACCCAGAATGTTCATTTCTGGGAGAACCATCCCATTAACACAAAGTGACTATATATTTTTTTTAAATGAAATAACCATTTAAAAGACTGCTAAAGCCTTTTTAAACCTATTTTAAAGTTTCATTTTACTGAAATTTTCATTTAAACATTCACTACTTAAAACCAAAAATTCTACCTGTTAATATTGTTTAATGAACCTGACCCAACAGGAAGGAGATTATCTTTCATCAACATTCTTTTGCAAATAAACTTCATTCAACACACAATCGTTTGCCATTTCCTCATTTTTTGCACACATGTCTGTCTCTGACCCTTTTGAATGTGGTGAAAAAGAGACTTTTGAAATGAGAGAAAACTTGAAATCTTCGATTTTCTGCACTTTTCTTAGGAGGATTTAACAGACCAGAAATGCAAGCTCGTGTGACAAGTTCTGCATGTCGCTGCGTTAAAAAGTTCAATCTTGGTGAACTCTGACCTGCAAAATCGTATCACGTGATTGCATGGGAACAAAAACGTGAGCTCTTTGTACAGAAATGTAAAAATATGGAGCAACCACACTCTTTATTAATGTCTAATCGTCTTATTTTATCCCACCCTTTTGGGATAATTCGGGATTAGTTCGCCATAATTTTGCATACTCAAACTCTAACTGCTTGCCTCTGAACTATCAAGAACTATACCAGCATTCTATACTATGTTCTACTGCCTGTCTGATGCATTGAATATGTTCCACAATGAAAAAAAAAATCTTATTTGAGTTTTTATTATTTGCTGTTCATCCAAACCCAATCTACATTGTACACTCTACATTGCAAAGAGTTTTGGAAATGACGATGCTTTTATCCATAAGGGATTGGTTGAAAAGTGTTCATTATTTTCTGTTGAAGATCACTGAGGATCACAAAGCTTATATGTCTGCATCTTTGTAATCTTCACTTTGTCTTTTATTTAATTAACATCAACAAATGTTAATTTACTTTTGGTTTAAAGTCTGGTGAATATGTGCACAATAAGATCTGCTGTTGGTTTCATGTAAAGTACAATATAAAAAAGTGGTTCACAAGAATAAAAAAATTATTAAAGAGCTTTTGTTTCTGTAAAACTTTCATGGTAAATCAGTGTCATAATTGCTGACACACAGCTGCATTAAACTTCATCTTATCTATTATATCTTAAAGAATTTATTTATTGCAAGTTTATTTTAAATTTAAAGTTAAGACGCATAATCTTGGCAAAAGCACTAATAGACTTGACAGTAGATCATAGTAATACTACAGCAATATATTATGTACCTTTTATAACACTAGCCAAAGAATATTATTTCAAAGAAAAAAATATATATTGCCATACTTGCAAAAACATTTCACCAGTATATCTGTAAGGCCTTTGCATTAGTTTAAAGGTTTCAGTTCACAGATATTTTTACTTTCCCATACATCCATTTTTTCCATTTTCCTTCTTGTCTTTTTGCGTTTTATAAATACCCCTACAGACACCAGAAGAATAAAAACTGACATGACCATCAGGCCCAGGCCACAAAGAAAAATGAGCCATGAATTTGATTCACATCTGGAGCCTCTGACAGAAAGCGGCATTGAAGTAGGCAGTGTCTGTGGAGAGTATTCTGGTACAGCATTAACGTGACATTTTTCCAAAGTCTCATTGACTAGTAGATTAACCCATATGGTGGTCTGCAGCGGGTCTGGTTTTCCTCCATCACGAACGACTATGAAAAGGTGGTGCATGCCGTAGTCTTCACCGCGCAGATGCTGGACCAGGGTGATGTTTCCTGAGTGTTGGTCAATCTGAAAAGGGCTTTGGAGAGCCGGTTCACTTGCAATAATTTGATAAGTGATATCTGAATTCATTCCTGAGTCCTCGTCAATGGCGTAGATTTTTGTTATCATGCTTCCTGCCTGGGTAGCTGGAGATATGGTCAGACAGGAGAGGTTGCTGCTGGGAAGAAGGACCTGTGGTTGATTATCATTGATGTCCTCAACAAAAACAGTCATTTTCACAGTAGTGGAAAGGACTGGACTGCCGCCATCTACAGCGACAACCAGAAGCTCATATCGATCTTGCTTCTCGCGGTCGACTTCGCCAGTACTGCGGAGCATCCCTTGTGCCATGTCTATGACGAAAGGGACCTTGTCATTTAATATACGCACATCTACTATTCTTCCATTGTCTTTGTCATCAGCATCACTTACTGTAATTTTACCGACTTGAGAAAGATGCGGAAGGCTCTCAGACACAAAAAAATAGAAATGTGGAGTTGGAAAGGCTGGTGGATTGTCGTTCACATCCAGTACATTTACGAACACAATAGCAAAGGCCTCCTGAGAAGGATCGCCGCCATCCTGGGCAAGAACAGTCAGGACGTATGTCCCCTGCTGTTCTCTATCCAAAGACTCCGTGACCAATATCACACCTGTTTCTTCCTGAATTCTGAAAGGACTCCCATTTGTAATCCTATACCCTACTTTGCCAAACTGATGGCTATCTGCATCAGTAGCCTGTACCTTCAGCAGAAACTCTCCAGGCTTGTTGTTCTCCTTGATGTCTGTTTCGTAACGTATTTGTTCAAACTTTGGGGCATTATCATTCAGATCTTGAACCACCACTTTGATCACTTCCCTTCCATGTAGGCGTGCACCATGAGGATCAGAAATAACAACTGTAACATCATACTCACTGCACAGCTCAAAATCTAGAGCTTTTGATGTTGAAAGCAAATAGCTGCCTGCTTGCTGTTTCAAAGAAAATGGCATGCTGTCTGTTTCTAAGGACAGAATACCTTTATCACTAGAGGTGTCTTCCAACTCCAAGAGGGCCAAGACGGTGGGGGGTTTGTTCTCTTGTAACATGATTACTTGGTTTTTATGCTCTGTGACAAACCTGATCTTTATGGTCGGCTCAGAGCTCACCACGGGCTGAATGTATACAGTTACCTGAGCTTGTGCAGGGGGGCAAAGTGGACCATTCGCAAAAACTTTCAGCATGTGCTCCTCAGGACTGTCAATGTGCATGTCAACTGCTAAGCTGATCAGGCCTGTGTGTTTGTCCATGTAAAAGAGTGTTTTGGCTCTGTCTGAGATCTGACGGCTGAAGGAGAATGTGATCTGGGCATTTTGGCCCAGGTCTTTGTCTGTTGCTTTAAGCTGAGCCACTGCAGTGCCCTTGATTCCTAATCCTGGCACAATGGCTTTGATGGGGCTATCATCATCAAATTCTGGGCAGTTGTCATCAACATCGGTTACAGTTACACTGAGATTAGCAGTAGCGCTGAGAGGCATTGAACCTCCGTCTACTGCTACAAGAACCAATAAGTAGTTATCCTGAGTTTCCCGGTCTAGTTCCTTTTGTACTATGAGCTCGAGTTCATACCCCTCTTGTCTGATGCCAAAAAATCCCCCAGATCCCTCTAAATGATAATGTATCAAGCCATTTTTTGCAGTGTCCTTATCCTGGGCTTGGTCATCCAGTGGGAAAGCAATCCCAATTGGAGCATCTTCAGGTATGCGTAGAGGAATTTCATTTCTCTCGAAAACAGGAGCATTGTCGTTAATATCATCCACAACAATTACTATCGGAACTACTTCCAAATGAAGGCTCACCACTGCAGTATTTAAAATAGTACAATCTTCATCCTGATGTGATGGACACAAAGTTTCTCTATCAATACTCTCTTTAGTGAATAGATCCCCTGTTATCTCATCCACCCTGATGTATCTTTCATTGAGAAGCCGATATGGAGCTGAGTAGTGTGTACTTAGGGTTCCGATTTTAAGGCCTGCTTCTTGCTCCTCCAGGATGCTGAAACGCACTGCAAGGCTATGGATTTGCCCAGCACATGCCAAGAGAAGCACCCACTACAAAACAAGAGAAGAGACTTACTACTTGGCAGAAAGCAACACCCTTCTTTCCATATGAAAGTTTAACCAGACACCAAGTCAGTGTTTTTCCCCCTGTGTTGTTGCACATGCTGAAATGTAGTCTTACATGTTCCAGCACCCAGAAATGTAACTTTAGAATAATCTAAAGCAAGCTTGCAAATGCCTGCATACTTTCTATGAACAGGGTACAAAACTGAACTGAACAAAACTAAAAATATACATAATTTTTATTTAGCTTTTTTTTTTTACATTAGGAATGCTAGTTTTTATATTGTTTGTTATTAACTTGTAAATGTATACAATTTAGTGGTATTTAGTAGTTTAATTAGCAGTCTAGTAGTTTGTAGTCTAGTTTGTATAGTTTGTATTCGTCTGTCCACCAAATAAAACATATATATATATATATATTAAGAAATGCCACCTGACACGCTTAGATTATGAATTCAAGGCACAAATATAAACCCAAGGTCACACTTCACAATAAGGTTTTATTAGTTGTAGATGTATTTACAAACATGACCAATTATTAATGAACAAAACTTGAACAGCATTTATAAATCATAGTGCCACATTTACTAATGCATTATTAAATACACATTCCTGCTTGTTATCATTAGATAATGCAGCAACTAACAACTAACTAACAACAATTAACAACTTTTTTTTCCATTCATTAACGTTAACAAGGATGAATACTGTGACAAAGACAATGTTCATTGTTTGTCCATGTTAGTAACTACATTAACAAACATTAACAAATGGAACCTTGTATAGTAAACTAGCTACTGCACCGCAGACAGACTGTTGTGGACTTGTATCTCTGTGTAAAGCCACGACTTGGTGTTCAGTGTCAAAATAAGTGACATAAGGATATTTAATAATTACAATCGACTAATATATATTATAAGTATTGTATTACATCAGACACTGACCTGTAGTGTATTCCAATTCATTATGTGGTGGTGCCGAGCAGTCCATTCTTCAAGAACATGTTGATCTCTGGGAGCATGAACAGCTCTCACTCACTCGCACGAAATGTGTCGGGGCGGAAACCTTACCTGTGTTACAGGTGAACGACTTAAGATTAACTCACGATTGTTCATTCGTTGGTAGAAAGGGAAAAATACTGGTCTGACGGGATGTTTTCTGGTTAAGTGTTATTCAAAGACAGATGGGTCGCGCTAAGGTAGTTTATCCCTTTCAACACTAAGCCCTTTAATGCAATAATACTATACACACTCAATTATAATAAAAGAGATTATATAGCATGGCTTGCTTTTCAACTAAGGTTCAGTTTTGCACGTCTGAACAAAAGTATAGCCTGCTGAAACTATGAATTTTAAAATAAAATACACTTGCATATTATGGCAGTTATGTTAACGGTGTCACGTTAAACATGGCTCATGATTAAGAGTCGCCATCCTGAGTGTGAAAATGATATTACATCACAGAATTTTTGATGACTATTCAGCTATATTTTTTGTTTTAATTAATATTCTATATGTTAAAATGTTTAATCATTATCGCCTTTTTTCTTTGTAGTGTAGAACTTGAACTGAAAAAACAAATCAACAAAAAGTGGTCTATATTTTTTGTTACAAAAGTGAAATAAAGTAGCTAAGGAAAGTCCTTAAACTAAAATGGTCCACCGCTTGTTGACAATATTAGAAAAAATAAATAAATAAATACAAAATAAATGGAAACAGTCTACAAATGTTGTTATGATAAAACGGTAAGAAACGTGGATGATCTGACAACGTTTTTTCTGTTCAGTTATGGTTTGACAATTGAATATTTACAGTCAGTTAATACTTGATGAACATGAATTGCTTCTACCCGGAATTCCTTAAAAAATTAAAGTTCCTGTAAAAGTAAAAGACTATGCTGTCATTTTTAATGCAATACCAAGTAAAGTTGTATCACTGTTGCGTTATTCTGTAAACAATGTGGACCAACAGCCAAAGACAAGTGATTATGTTATATTTATTTGTGATATTAACAATGTTAAAGATAAATGTAGTAACAGATATATTAGGAATGTATTAAAAAGAATCATATACCATCTTCAGCAGTCTTCTGGTCATCAAATTTGGAAACATTAAGTGGAAGCAATATGGTTTGAGGTGGATAGAGAAAACTCTTGCGGTTTTTGTGGTATTGTTAAAGAATCTTTAATATATAAACTCAAGATTATTTTGGATTGATGTTTCTAACTTTATTTCATTGACATTTGGTACTTGAAATAAATACAAATTGGATTATGATGTCATATTTGCATTAGTACAATATAGAATTAATAAAAAAAAATACTTATTTTCTTATATGACTAATAATATTACTTGGAAAATACCATATCCATGTCATGAAATGGGCCAAAACTAAGCCAAATTGTGAACATTTTATAAAGGAGAATAAACAATATGGTACTACACTATGTAACATTAGAAACAGAAAAGCTAAAGAAACATATGAAGCATTATGTAAATTTCATTTGATTAAATATATATTTTTAAAATTATTATTATCTTACCTATTTATTTATTTTACCCCTGGCATATGTTTATACGTTGATTGTATATCTAAGATTTCTCTCTTTTTTTTTTTTTTGTTCATAATTGTTGTGAGATGTATGCTCTTGTACTAAGTTTGTACATATTTACAATAAAAAACAACAGTTTTTTTCTGTCAATTATAACGGGACAAATAATTTATATAAAACATAGAACACGTTAATTCACATTTAAATAGTTGATAGTACATTAAAAAAGTTCACTCCGTTAAACTGGGTGAGCGGTCGGATATTTTTTTTTCCTTTTCCTTTTGTCTTCACGCATATGATTTCATGTGCAGGCGGCAGGGGGAATTTTGCCCACACCAGGCTTCACTGTAACCACGGAGACCAAACCTTGTTCTGATTGGTTGACGTAGTATTTGCTGGGTGGGGTGTGTATAAAGATGTAAAAGAACCCATCGTGCTAATTTCAAAATTAGTTTAGGCTACAACACTATTCGCAGAAAACCACAGGATGTGTACACCAAAGAGTTCAGGTAAGCTTTAAAATGCTTCACATCTTACAAAATGTAGATATTGAAATATCTATATAGGATAGATAGAGCTTTATTTGTAAAAACTGATATAAATTGTTTTAGAGCTGGATTTGGAACTGAGCGACTTACTGCAGGAGTTTAATGATGTTGTGAAGGAGTTAAGCGAAGCTCAGACCTCTGACCATGTGCTGAGAAATATGAAGAGACACACAGGACTGAGTGATGGAGACGATTCAGACTATTGTAAGTACATGTTGAACTTTTTTTAAACTAAACACTTGAATTCCCACTGAATGCCAGCAATGAATTCTCAATATTAAAATCTCTGTAATTATTTATTGTGTTTTGTTCCATACTGTAACAAGATAGTATTTCTTGTGCTTGAAAAAAATATCATTTGCTCACCTTTCACT
>CAIGQZ010001256.1:584388-602754 GCA_903798205.1 Danio tinwini | reverse complement strand
ACACACACACACACACACACACACACACACACACACACACACACACAAACATTAGTGTATTCATTCATTTCCTCTAATAGCCTCATTTTGACTCATTCACCATCCTTCGGCTTAATCACTGATTCATCAGGGGACGCCACAGTGGACTAAACTATCAATTACTCTGCCATATTTTTTACCCTTCTAGCCGGAACCCAGCACTGAGAAACTCCCTTATTCACACACATATACACTACAACCAATTTAGATTTATCCAATTCACCCATATAACATATCTATGGACAGTGGGAGAAACAAGAGCAGCCTTACTTTCAATCCTACCAAATTAAAATGCATCTAACCTGATAAAGTCATCACGACTAACCAAAATAGCACTTTGAAGCATGCCACTCTTAAGTGGTTGAAGTGGTACACAGTGTGCCAATAATGGCTTGAGCAGCAGAAAGTAGATGTTATTTTTTGTATAACTTTTTTCTGGAGGTACAGAACTACTGTTATTATTTATAATATTCGAATTGCAGGGTCATTATTCATTTGCAGCTGTATTGTTTTTGCACAAGAAAAAAATGTACAGGTTTAAATGTGTTTTATGGTTTTATAGAATTCTCAACATTTCTGTAATTGCTGTAATGTATTGCTCATATAGCCATATATTTAAACTTGTGAAATGCTGTTAAATCCTTTATAGTTGGATGTGAATTTTTACTCTCTGTGTTCAATAAACCTCTAAAAGCCCTGAAACAACACAAGTAAATCCAACCATATCTTGGAAAATTGCATGATGACATTGACATATTGTTGAAATTTCTTTTAAACCATCATCTTGATTTAGACTGACATTTCATGTTGTATCAGCAGACAAATTTAGATAAAAGCTGGCAGCACAGATGGTTTGAGTGCATTGGGCTAACAGTGATTTGTAGCATATGACTAATATAATTTAGGTCTCTATCCATGTATATGTATGGAGGATCTCCAGTCAGTGAGGTAACAAACCATGGTTAGAGTTTTTAACCACTTTACCTGATTCTGGGACACAGGTTCAGGACTGGTGTCAGGACTTTACAAGTGAGGAAAGCAGTTGAAATCAAATTACAGGTGATTGGAACGGTTTTGATGTTGCAATAAATGCTGTTATCTTCACTAAGAGCTACAAAACTTGATTTTGTGCAAACAGTGATGTAATGATCATGTGTATTACATGTTTAGGCACGTATAAATACTTGACAACCAAAACAAAAATACCAGATTACAACACATTGATTTAACCGTCCTATGCTCTTACAGTAAAACCACTTGAGCTTTAAATATGCGGAAAACATGAGAAACGTTTTGGAACATTTTCATGTGAAACATGTGTTAGAGTTAATTAACTTTGTCCTTTCTGACTTTCAGTACTGTTCTAATAGGTGTCCTCAAGGTTGTTGTTTTTCACCTTTCTTACTAATGGTTGTCGGAGTATGTTTGAGAATTGTCATATTATAGAAGGGATTGATTATAGGAGGGCTTCTCCTACCCTGTGGATGACAACGGTTAAAGTTTTGGACATTGAAATTGTTGACACAAATACTAAGTTGACCTTCCAACCTAAAACCCTAGCTGTCTGTAAAAATGTGCAACAAAGACCATGTAAATTTAAATCTTTTAAGATTTGTACATCTTTGATGGAACAGTATTACATTGGATTAAATCTGTCTTCTCTTTTGCATCACTTAATTTGTGTTTCTCTTATAAGAACAGGTTGATTATCCTTGTGAAGGCAGAAGGCAAGATTATCAGAATTAAGCAGCCCAGGCTCATTCTGAAAACATACCTCTATATACATTTCTGGAGACTGTCAAATATGTCTCAGGAGCTACGTTATTTTGTTGTTGCAGTTTTTGTTTTCAAGAGTCCATCAGAGGCCACTGTGTACACTTTTTGAGATCTCAAATTTCTCTCTCAAGTGCCATTCGCACTTGCTGTTCTCACGTAAATCCACCAGAGGCCACTGTTGACTGACTGTTTGATGGACTGACCGATCGACTGACCCACCCTCCTCCTTCCTTAAACCCAACCAACAGTATTTTCAAAAGCACAGATTGACCCTCCGACCAACTTCCCTAAACCTAACCGACAATTTTAAAAAGCAATCCAGAAAAGGAAAGCCCTTTCCTGATTTTTACCACGTTTTCAGTTTTTTTTCACATTCTCACCTTGTTATTTACTTGTTTATTTTTTTTTTGGTTATGTTTTTATCTTACCCTTTTTCTGTAACTGTTCGTCACCAGACTCGAACCCCACCATTGTGGTCAACTCCTCTCTGTGTCTTAAGTCCATCGATGTACATGGCGAGCTAACTGGACAAACTGGTAAAAAATGTTATTTTATTAAAATTAAATGCAGCCATACATACTACTGGCTACATAATTCGCGATCTCCAGAAATGAATAAAGGGCTATGTTTTCAGAATGAGCCTATGTTGATATTAACCAACTAGACAGTATTAACCAAACCAATTATTTTCAAAAGTATTTGTGAAGAAAGTCTATGTTATTATTGACTACCTACATACTGAGTTTCAAATATTTCAGTCATTTTAGTGTTCCTGCATGCAGGATGAACAGAACAAAATTTAAATTTACTATGGGGCCAATAAATGATTGAGTAAGTCTTGTGAGGAAAAGAATGCATTAGTACCTAAAAGCTTTTAATTGTGTAGCTCCCGGTAAATTTTAATATCTTAAACACTTTTTTTATTTTTTATTTTACAAGTCTCCAAGAGTTAATGCATTGAAATGCATTGAACTGATTTCTTGTTCTGGCATGGTCACATTTAGCTTAGCATAATTAATTGAGTTGAAAAAGATCCTAGAAATTTTGTCCTAGAAAGTAAGGGGGTTTTCACAACTTTTTTAGTTCGGTTGAAGCGCATTAGAGTTCGTTTTCGCTCTTGGTGCGGTGCATTTGGGCAGGAGTAAATGTAGCAATCGCACTCAAGTGTGCACCAAAAGTGGACCAAAAAAGTGTACCGAGACCTCATTGTGCTTTTAAACGAATCCTGGAGCGGTTCGTTTGTGGTGAGAACATGATCCGATTTAGAACAGACCCAACCGAAAAAAGAACTGTGCCTTTGTGGACTAATGCAGCTGCCATAGTCAGATGCGCTGTGCATTATGGGATGTTGAGGAAAAATATCTGTTGACAGAGCTTTACCAACAATTTTGATCAGAGAGAGAAAAAAACATTACCTGATGGATCGTTGGTAATATTTCTGGAAGATGACCATGTCGCAGTTTAGCTAAATTCCTCCTAAAGTGACTTGCGATGCACCTCCGCTGTTTGCAATGCATTAAAACATTAATTTCCAGCCGCAGCCGCGCTTCATTCTTGAAATGTGTAGTTTGTCTAAAGTGATGTATGCAAACTATACAGCATACTATGACCAGAGATATAAGCCAGCACAGTCGTCCCTTTATAGTAAAAAGCAACATTTTGTGTCTGCCGGTGTTACCGACTCGGTCCCAGTCATTCCCCTCACTGGCCAGCAGAGGTCACTCTCACCGGACTATTAAACACTACATATCCCACAATCCTCCCCGGCTCACTGATCATGCTGCACCTGAGACTCATCACACACACACACATATAAGCAGCATTCACCCTCACTCCGTTGCGAAGTCTTGTTCTGCCCTGCTGACATTTCTGAGCGTTCCATTACTCCTCGTTGTATTCACTGTTACCAACCCGGACTGTCTTGACTCTGTATTGCCTGCCGCCTGCCCTTGATCCTTGCCTGCCTTACGACTACGATATTGCCTTGCCCTTGTATCTACCTGGAAGCCCCATTACTCTTGTGAGTTCTGTCATCTACTTATTGTGTGTTTGTATTAGACTGTGTCTAATAAATGTGCTGCAAATAAATCCCTCGTTGTCTGAGTCTGCATTACAGAAGACTTCGCCAAACATGGATCCCGCAGCTATGCAACAGTTGTCGACCGAGCTCCTAACCCAAAGTCAAGTGCTCGCCGTTCACCAACAACAGCTGTCTCATCTCACACAGCTAACTGAAGAACTAGTAAAGCCTCTACAGGGCTTGAATATCCCCGCATCGGCTCAACCCGTCACCGTGGATCCTCCAACTAACCCTGTACCAGGTACATCTTGTTATACTTGTAATCCTCGCCTGGCATTTCCAGAAAAATTTAATGGCAACCCGACTAAATGCAAGGGATTCCTGTTACAGTGCAAATTGTTTGTCACTCAACAACCTCATATGTTTGCCACTGAACACAGCAAAATTACTCACCTCATTACTCACCGAAAAGGCGCTGGATTGGGCCACCGCAGTTTGGCACAATAAGGCTCCCATGTTTGCCACCTTCCAGGAATTCCTTGAGAGGTTTTGCATTGTTTTTGATCACCCCGCTGGCGGAAGGAGCGCAGGAGAGGAATTGTTGACGCTAAGCCAGGGTGACCAATCAGCGGCGGAGTTCGCCTTACACTTCCACACGCTGGCTGCTCAAACCAGATGGGCCGACGATCCACTGAAAACCCTCTATCGCAAAGCTCTGAGCTCCGCTCTACAGACTGAGATGGCTTGTCGTGACGAGGCGAGATCATTAGATCAGATTATTGAACTTTCCATTCGTCTAGACAATCTGCTTTGCACACGGAAACCGTCACTGACATGCTCATCTCCTCCCAGGTCAAAAGTTCCGCCCGTTTCCCAAGTAATGACCGATTCCATGCAACTCGGTCACCCCCAGCTGTCTCAAGAAGAACGTGAACGAAGATTTAAACAGAGTCTATGCCTGTACTGTGGTCATCCTGGTTATTTCAAAGCTCATTGCCCGAACAAACCAGCTATCAAAGCTTTGTCGGTCAGTTCTACCATTCTCTCATTCAATAATAAGAATCTAAATGTGCCAATAACCCTCATCGTGGACGAAGTAATAATACACGCCATAGCTATGGTTGACTCGGGTGCTGCTGGGAATTTCACGGATTATAATTTTGCCCGCAGACATGCCATACCCTTAATGCCCTGTGATTCTCCCTTAGCAGTCACGGCGATAGATGGACGCCCTCTAGGGGAGGGTAAGGTATACTACCACACTTCTCAGATTTCTCTCAGAACTGGCTCACTTCATGAAGAGGAAATAAAGTTTTATATCATTCATTCTCCCAAGCACGCCGTAATTTTGGGCTTACCGTGGCTACAGAGCCATAATCCTCGCATTTCCTGGCAAAAGAATGATATCGAAAGATGGAGTGAGAAGTGTTTGACTAAATGTTTGAGATCTGTTCCAGTACAAGTCAATGCCGTAAGAACGATAGCAGAGGAATCGTTGGATCAAGGCATTCCCCCATATTACTCAGACCTGTCAGAGGCGTTCAGTAAGCAGAAAGCCACTAAGCTACCACCCCATTGTGAATGTGATTGCGCCATTGAACTTCTGCCTGGTACACTGCCCCCTCTAGAAGAATCTTTCCATTATCCCAAACAGAAACCGAAACCATGAATTCCTACATCCAGGAAGAGCTTAAAGAGGGATTCATACGGCCTTCAACATCACCAGCTTCGGCCGGTTTCTTCTTTGTGAAAAAGAAAGATGGCGGATTACGCCCATGCATCGACTACAGGGGGTTGAATGAGATCACTGTGAAGTATCGCTACCCGCTACCTTTGGTCCCAGCAGCTTTAGAACAATTACGCTCAGCCAAGTATTTCACAAAGTTGGACTTACGCAACGCCTTCAACTTAATTCGAATAAAGCAGGGTCATGAATGGAAAACCGCGTTTTCTACCGCCAATGGCCACTATGAGTATTTGGTCATGCCCTTCGGACTAGCTAACAGTCCTTCCGTGTTCCAGGCCTTTGTTAATGAAGTATTCCGTGATATGTTAAACAGATGGATTGTGATCTACATTGATGATATTCTGATTTATTCAGATTCCTGGGAAGAACATATCAGCCATGTCCGAGCAGTCCTGCAGAGGCTGATCAAGAATCGACTTTACGCCAAATTAGAGAAATGTGAGTTCCATAAAACCTCTATCTCCTTCTTAGGGTACATCATCGGAACTGAAGGAGTGGCTATGGATGAGAGGAAAGTTGAGGCTGTGCTCAACTGGCCCAAGCCTAAGTCACTCAAGGAACTACAGAGGTTCTTGGGTTTCGCTAACTTCTACAGAAGATTCATTCGGAATTTCAGTACCGTGGCGTCACCACTTACCACGTTGATCAAGGGTGGAAAATCTCACCTAAGATGGAATGATGCAGCGGAGAACGCATTCGTAAGACTCAAGTCTCGCTTTGCCACAGGGCCCATACTATGTCATCCCAACCCCAACCTACCATTCACCGTGGAGATCGATGCATCCAATACAGGCATCGGGGCGGTATTATCTCAACGGCAAGGGGATCCAGCCAAACTCCACCCATGTGCTTTCTTTTCTCGCAAACTTAACCCCGCTGAAATGAACTACGATGTGGGTAACAGAGAACTCCTAGCCATGAAGGCCGCCATGGAGGAGTGGAGACATTGGTTGGAGGGAGCCAAGCATCCGTTCACGGTTATCACCGATCACAAGAACTTGGAGTACATTCGCTCAGCGAAAAGATTAAATCCCAGGCAGGCAAGATGGGCACTATTCTTTACACGGTTTGACTTCTCAGTTACGTACATCCCAGGCTCCAGGAACATTAAGGCCGACGCCCTGTCTCATTTAAGTGAAGTAGTGGAGGTGGAAGGAGAAGACCAACCCATAATACAGGATTCTCTCGTCATGGCACCCATAGTCTGGGACATTGAGACCGAGCTATCACAAGCCCTTACACAGCACCCTGTTCCCGAGAACTGTCCGGAAGGTAAAACTTTTGTTCCTTCCTCATTTAGAGAGACTCATACAAGAGATCCACTCCACGCCCAGCTCTGGTCATCCCAGTATCACTGGTACTATCGACTTGATCAAGGAACGCTACTGGTGGCCTACTCTACACAGAGAAGTCATTAGTGTTGTCAACAGATGCACCCTCTGTAGTATGCACAAACACTCTTGTCATCGTCCAGCCGGTCTATTGCAGCCACTCCCCATTCTCCGTCGACCCTGGTCCCACATAGCCATTGACTTTATCATGGACCTTCCTCCCTCTCAGGGCAATACCACCATTCTCACGGTCATAGACAGATTCTCCAAGGCTTGTAGACTCATACCCATTGCCAAGCTACCCACCGCTGTAGAGACAGCGGAACTCCTATGCAACTATGTATTCAGGTTTTACGGTCTCCCCGAAGACATTGTATCAGATCGTGGTCCCCAGTTTACCTCCAGAGTCTGGTCCGCATTCTTCAAGAGTCTCGATATCAACGTCAGTTTAACTTCCACGTATCACCCACAGTCCAACGGTCAGACAGAACGGTTAAACCAAGAAATCACTCGCTTTCTACGTACCTACTGCTCGCAACATCAGGAGGACTGGAGCAGGTTCCTTATGTGGGCTGAGTATGCTCAAAATTCCTTGAGAAAAGCAGCTACAGGGTTGACTCCCTTTCAGTGTGTGCTAGGCTTTCAACCACCACTGTTCCCCTGCTCCGGGACACCCACAGAGCTCCCAGCAATCAACGACTGGTTCCTACGCAGTGAGACCATTTGGAACTCGGCTCATACCCACCTTTCACACGCAGTACGACGTTTCAAGGATCAGGCAGATCGCCATCGCCGTCCCAATCCAGCCTACTCACCAGGACAATGGGTTTGGCTATCCACACGGGACCTCCGACTCAGACTCCCCTGCAAAAAGCTCAGTCCCAGGTATGTGGGTCCTTTCCAGATTGAAAGAGAAATATCCCCTGTGTCTTACCGCCTGACCCTGCCTAACCATTACCGTATCTCTCCCACATTTCATGTATCCCTGCTCAAGCCCGCTGTTGGTCCAGCTGAGGTGGAGAGGGAGTTGGCAGCCGGTGAGCAGGCCCCACCACCCATCATCATAGACGGCGAGGAGGCATATCAAGTACGTGATATCCTGAGCTCCAGACGCCGGGACGGGAACCTGCAATATCTGATAGATTGGGAGGGGTACAGCCCGGAGGAACGATCGTGGATTAACAGAGCAGACATTTTTGACCCCTCGTTACTCAGAGAATTTCATCTACGACATCCGGAAATGCCGGCCCCTCGTCCCCGTGGAAGACCCCGGCGCCGCTTGCCTCCTCACGTCAGGAGCCAGTCGCAGGAGGGGGGCTCTGTCACCGACTCGGTCCCAGTCATTCCCCTCACTGGCCAGCAGAGGTCACTCTCACTGGACTATTAAACACTACATATCCCACAATCCTCCCCGGCTCAATGATCATGCTGCACCTGAGACTCATCACACACACACACACACATATAAGCAGCATTCACCCTCACTCCATTGCGAAGTCTTGTTCTGCCCTGCTGACATTTCTGAGCGTTCCATTACTCCTCGTTGTATTCACTGTTGCCAACCCGGACTGTCTTGACTCTGTATTGCCTGCCGCCTGCCCTTGATCCTTGCCTGCCTTACAACTACGATATTGCCTTGCCCTTGTATCTACCTGAAAGCCCCATTACTCTTGTGAGTTCTGTCATCTACTTATTGTGTGTTTGTATTAGACTGTGTCTAATAAATGTGCTGCAAATGGATCCCTCGTTGTCTGAGTCTGCATTACAGCCGGTTTGTTTACTTGCTGGATTGGTGTTTTCACGCACATTAATTGTGACCAGTTGAAAAGCAGTTTAGGAAATGGGTTCAATAACATCTGGCCAATGAGTGATGTGGATTTTGTCACATGACTGCATTTTAGTTCTTTTCAACTGGTTTGGACCAAAGCAATCAGTGTGGTGTGAAAAGGACCCAAAAACGGCAGAAAAAATGCTACAATGTATCATTTGTTGCCCTTGGTCCGGACCAAATGAACCGAACCACAGATGTGAAAACCTTAGTGTAATTTTCCATTGGTCTCATGGTTGGTTACACAATGTAACTACAGACGACTCAAACATTAAATAGAAAAATTGTCAAAACCTTTTTAAAAGAAATACTAATTGTTTAATTTGATTCCAATAATTATATTAAGCTAAGCTAAAAGTGACCCCAACCAGAACAAGAAATGGACTGAATGGATTGAGAAATGGTACAAACTAACTGTTTAACTCTAGGAGACTAGAAGGTGTTGCTTTAATGTTTGATTGGTGCAATGCAAAGAGTGGATGAAACACATTTACCTAAAGACTTGATACATATTGATATTGATTTTGATCATATTGATACCTAAAGACTTGATACAAACGTGCACAAGACGTTTGGCCATAGGAGAAATGGTCGTGCCCAACTGAGCCTGGTTTCTCTCGAGGTTTTTTAAATTCTTCACTTCGCCAATTGGTGAAGTTTTTTCCTCGCCGCTGTCGCCACTGGCTTGCATGGTTCGGGATCTGTAGAGCTGCGCATCGATGGAATTGCTCCTCAGTGTTTGGACTCTCAGTAGTGATTATTAAACCACACTGAACTGAGCTAAACTAAACTAAACTGAACTTAAACACTGAAAACTGAACTGACACTTTTCAATTCACTATAAACTTCCATGTGAAGCTGCTTTGACACAATCTACATTGTATAAGCGCTATACAAATAAAGATGAATTGAATTGAATTGAATATTTCATGTCTTGGATCATTTGCTGGAAAGAGTTAAGGTAAATGGTGTGGCAATCATACACATATTCTTGATGAGAATTTGCTTACTGAGATGTAGTGGGCCACATGATCACCCAATCTGGCACTTGAGGATCATTTAATTTGTTCCTTGCTTTACAAGGAAGTTCATTTATTCTTCTGAATCAGTATGAAATGTCATGTTTAGTCTGTTCCCACCAAAACAGAATTCAAGAAAGAAAATATTGCTGTTTCACATGGATTCTATAGTTATTACAAAATATTAAGCATAAATACTCTAAACCTAACTCTCAGCCTTAATTATCTTTAGTCAGTTGTTTAAATAAATAGTTACACTGTAACAAGGCTACACATTAAATAAAGTGTAACCAAATACTGCTTGACATCCCAACCTAATCTCACACGGAAACGTAACTATTTTACATTTGTCAGTTTATTAGCTAATTCAATTCAATCAAACAAAAATGTACAATTTCTTATAAAGTAGGGCGTGGCACCAAACACCACCCTAAGACCCAACTGTCCTTGGTGGATGAGCTAATCATACTAAAATGTACAAATGTGCAAATGATATGAATTAGACACTAAATCAAAAGGTTATTCATTCATTCTTTTTCTTTTCGGCTTAGTGCCTTTATTATTCAGGGGTGGCCACAGTGGAATGAACCACCAACTAATTCAGCATATGTTATATAAAGCGGATGCCCTTCCAGCTGCAACTCATCTCTGGGAAACACTCATGCAGTCTCATTCACACACATACACTACGGACAATTTAGCTTACCCAATTCACCTATAACACATGTCTTTGGTCTGTGGGGGAAACCGAAGCACCCGGAGTAAACCCACGTAGACGCGGGGAGAACATGCAAACTCCACACAGAAATGCCAACTGACCCAGCCGAGGCTCAAACCAGCACCTACTTGCTGTCAAGGCGACAGCGCTACCCACTGCGCCACCCCATTGGACATACACTGTAAAAAAATCGGTGAATTAACAATTTCTGTATTTTGTGATTAACAGGTTCTTTTCAGTTTAGTTATATATTATAATAAAATTTTATATAATTATATATATAGATAATATATAGCAAAAATTGCACAAATAACACCAGTGCAGACAATATATTACTTCAAACTACAAAAAATTTTAATAAAAGTAACTTTTTCAAACGTTTGAACATCAAAAGTTGTTGTAGGAAAGACTGGGGTCCCTCAATGAAAAAAAGCTAACAAAAACATGATTCACAAAACACAAAAAACTGCTATAGTAGGGATCTTAAAAAAGTGGTCTCTGTTCTGCTCTTGTAGGTTCATTTTCATGAATTCAGATCTAAAATCCAAGCAAGACTAGACTTGGTTCCTTTAAAAGCAAGACTGTCAATATCAAGCATAACCCTTCAGTTATTTACAAATATTAAATTGCAGAAAAGCAAACATGCAGAGCAAAATCATCAACTGAATCTGCTGACATAAAGTCTGTTTTGCACTCATACTGTTGCTGTACTAGTTGAACACGTCAGGCTCCTTTGTCAATACTCCAGATTTGGGACATGTTTGTAACTGCCATTTTTGAGCTATGAACATGTAATATCTGTATGGTAAAGCTTGCTTGATTTGATTGATTATAGCAGCCTCTGACATTTCCAAACAATTGTCACATAAAAATGGTCTCTGGTCTCTCCCATGGTTATCCAACATTTCAGTTATGAACTATACAATGATATGTTTATACATCAAATAAAGTATAATCAAGTTCTGCAAGATTCATATGTATCTGTTTTACCTAGAACTGCACACAAACATAACTCACTTAAATTATATAACATGTAAAATGTTGGAAAAAAAGCATTGTCAAATATTTAACTGAAATGTCACCACAGGCACAATTTTCTAGTGAGCCAGGGTGGTTCAAAATTCAAAGAACTACATACCAGAATGAAAAAAAGTAAAACAATCTAAAAAATTTAGCTTTACTTGACTTATAGATTTCATTTTGGGAAAACTTTCTCAAAGCAGCTCTGAGGCAGCTGAAAGATAATGACATGGTGATAATGATATTTGTTCTTTAACAAGCACCAAGGTCAGGATATTCAGGGTATTCAATCTAATTTATTTTGCTTTAAAAAAAAAAGAGATACAACATATCAACTGAAGGCAATGTAAGATAAAGTAGGATGTTAGTCAAAGATATACACACTATATAAAGTGATTAACAGCCGATAATGGAGAGAATTTAAATTAATATATATATTTTTTTCTAAATGCTTGTAAAAGGAACACAATAGGGTATATGCAGAAGTATGCAGAAGGACTTTTAATTTTTCAGTAACCTGGGTCAAGCACTACTGGTGAGCTGTATGCCATTACAAAATCAGCGCGTTTCAAGTCTGTTTTCTTTAAAAATGAATGATCTTCACTGTCTGATTGATATACGATATAACGTAGGTATCAGAATGTACAAGAAGCACTGAATTAAATTACATTTTTTCCGTGCAAATTTATTTTATCCCAGTAGTTTCAATGAAATTTCTGTGCTAGCCTGTTGATCTTGGGTGCGTATAAATAGCATTTCATCTCGTTTTACACTCGAACAACTAAATAAAGACCTAAGTCTATTTAACTGATTATATTTTAATTACATTACAACATCGATGCTGTAAAAGGAACCGTATAAAATTGAAAAAACTCACATTAACCGTTGACCGGAAGTTTATCAGTACGGGAAGAAACACTAGCTGTATACCCTATTGAACTCAAAACAAACTACTGGTTGCTGGAAATGGAGTTAATAAGAAAAAGCTGTCCAACCATTTTGGATTATGCTTACTCTACTTCAAATGAAAATAAAGATTAAAACTATTCACATTTCTTTTCATGCACATGTCGTATTGCAGACAATTGATTTGTGCACTTTTCATTTTATTTAAAATATTCTGACCCTATCAAAATATTATATTCAGTTCTATGGTTTAAACAACAGATTTTCTCAGTGATGATGTATGCAATACTTTGCCAATCAATTCAATTTGCTAAATGATGTGTCTTCATTTTTTTGTTCATCTGATTTATCACTTACTTTACAGATTCAAGTACCACTCTATCTTTTTTATTGTGTCGACGAATGTCCATTTAATTGAATTTTTTTGTTGTTTGTGGATTGAACTCTCAATTTTTTTTATTTTGTGCATGAATGTACATTTATAATTATTTTTTTTGGTGTATGTGGATTGCAATCTATGTATTTTAGTTGTGTGCATGAATGTTTATTTTATTTTATTTTGTTAAAATTTTGGGTGTCTGTGGTTTTCACTCTATATTTTTTAATTGTGTGGATGATTGTAAATTTTATTATATTTTGTTTTATTTAATTTTTTACTACTTAATTTTGCTCATTTTTATTAAAACACTTTTATACAAGTACCAATAATCCCTGGTGAACTAGATAGGTTTATCTTAAAATCCTCACACTTGGATCCTATTCTCAAAAGAAGATAAAAAATACAAAGCCAAGTCTCATGGGAAGTCATTTACAATCATTACATCCGCACATCACTCAACCCACATTAGTTCCATATGACCGCTTCACTGTCTTCAATTAATATGCAACATTCAAACACGCAGTTATTTTCCGTCCTTTGCATGCAATTACCTGCAAGATCATTTTATTGTTTGCGTGCAGCCGTTGCAGTCGAGTTGGCACGGTACATAAGGTTAATAAGATTAAAACACGCCGTTAGCTTGTCATGGTTGAGATTGCTTCTTAACACCTTGGAGCATGTGCTGTTAGCTCTAGTTAATGTGTATAGCCTTGCGGGCGCAATTAGTGTGCATCTCCTGCTTTTCCTTAATAGTCTGTTCAATGGATACCGTAGCCCTCAATGCAATACCGCTGATCTTTAAAACATTTTTATGACAAATGTTTTTAATGAGAGAAAAAGAGGGAGGGAGGGGAAAAAAAGAGAGGGAGGGAGGGGAAAATAAGAGTAACGCATCTGCCATCTTCTTCCATCTTCTTCCATCTTTACAGTTAGAGCCCTCAAGTCCAAAATTGCTTCCCGACTCTTTATACTCCTTAGTCCACTTTGTTATTAATTCTAAAATGTATGTTATTTACTCAATTCAATTTCAAATATAAAAAACCCTCTTAACCAGCTATTAAGCAGAAAACCAAGCCTTAACAACCCACATGAAAAATACTAAAGTAGTAATGTTTCTAGTAACAGGAGGAGGGGGGGTGGATGGGTGGGAAGGGGGTTTGTGGGGAGTGGGGATACAGGTGAAAGTCCAGAATTTGGCCCTTATATGAACTCATTTGTTCCATTTTTGACAGTATGTCATTGTAAATTGTGAAAATAACCGATAGAAGAATTTAAACAGATAATTTTAATGGATAAATTCTGACTGAGGCAATGAGCTAGTTGGTTATTTGCCGATAGGCTACAGTTTTTAATTTAAAACAAGTCTCAACAGATTCCTTATTGTTTTCTTTTTTAAATGATAGATGACAATAAATTTGGATTTTAAAAATAAGTATTTTTTCCATATTCCTTTATTCAATTTTTTTTAATAAAAAATTCTAATCTCATAACAGTATAAAAACTGTAATAACTGTAATGCACATTTGTAAATAAACACTTTGTGGTAAAATAGTAAGCTCTTTGACAAAATCATAGGAAATATTTTTGTTGCATGAAAAAGTGTGACAAAGTGTGACTATCAGACAAGCTATTCCAGCAAAGATTAGTGCTTAACATGTCACTAACATGCAATATTTAAACCTCATAATTTAATAGAAAATGAGGTGAATAACTGCAAAACAATCCACTTTTTGAGAAATAAGAACCACCCCTTTCAATAGGCTAGCTACAGGCCTGTAGTACTATAGTACTTTTGGACAAAGTATACTGTAACTTAGTTAATGATTGCTACAGTATACTGATATAAACTGATAAACCAACTCAAACCCAATTGATAATGTTTTGATTTAGTGGCTAATTCTAATGAATTTGTACAATCTCATTTGTACATTTTTAGTATGATTTACTAAATTTATTAAGGTTTAGGGGTGGGGTTTGGGGACAAAACCCCTCTTTTAAATTTTTTTACATTCATATGAGTGAAATTGTATGAATATGTATGAATTAGCCACTTTTCTGGCAATATGTACATTAGGGCTGAATAAAGTAATAAATACTTTAATCTTTACAACAGTAAACTGTAGTGTATTGTAATATAATATGACTAATAGTTATTTAAAACATAGTAGAGTATTTTGTAAATTGTTTACATTGTAGCCTATTTTATGCATTGCAACTATAGAATTGCCATTGCATATTAATTCAACACTGCAAAGAATACTTTTCTTACTTATAGGGTTTTTGTCTTGTTTCTAGTCCAAATATCTAAATCAAGAAGCATTTTCTAGACAAGTAAAACATATTGTCTTGTTTGACCTGTCTAGAAAACGTTTCTTGATTTTCCCAGTGATGTATTTACTATAGTATGGTTCAAAAACACCACAGTATTTACAATAAATGACTATAGTATATATTTTTTCATGTGGAAACCAGCAGAAAGTATTTGTCTGCTCAGAGATCTTGGCAGCTTTTGGCTATTTAACTGGCACTTTCCAAGGCAAGGTAACAATTGCTAAATGATTACCATTGCTCTTAGTGATTTGTACACTACAATTAAACATGTCTGTGCGAGTTTGTGTGGTGAACAGAAATGAGTCCTGAAATCACATGGATTACTGAGGAGAGGTTTAATACTAGTTTACTTAGAGTTGGGAGCTATGATTTTTACTTCAAACAGCACAAAAGATTAGATAATTGTCCTTAAATGATCTATTTTAACATCTAGATACCAGAATGTCAGAGAGACTTCCAAAATCGCATGCTGTCTGAATAGATACTACAGTATATTAGACTTTACTTTACGACTTTATAAAATGAAAATAAATGAATGGATTAGGTGTCATGGTGGCGCAGTGGGTAGCACAATCGCCTCACAGCAAGAAGGTTGCTGGTTCGAGCCTCAGTTGGGTCAGTTGGCATTTCTGTGTGGAGTTTGCATGTTCTCCCCGTGTTCACGTGGGTTTCCTCCGGGTGCTCTGGTTTCCCCCACAAGTCCAAAGACATGTGCTATAGGTTAATTGGATAAGCTAAATTGTCCGTAGTGTATGTGTGTGAATGAGAGTGTATGGATGTTTCCCAGTGATGGGTTGCAGCTGGAAGAGCATCCACTGCGTAAAACATATGCTGGATAAGTTGGCAGTTCATTCCACTGTGGCGACCCCGGTTTAATAGAGGGACTAAGCCGAAAATGAATGAATGAATGAATAAATGGATTTATACATTCTCAGGGTGACATGGTGGCTCAGTGGTTAGCAATGTCACCTTGCAGCAAGAAGGTCGCTGGATTGAGTCGTGGCTGGGCCAGTTGGCATTTCTGTGTGGAATTTGCACATCCCCAACTACCTGTACGCTGTAGCGACCCCTGATGCATAAAAGGGAGTAAGCCGCAGGAAAGTGAATGAATAATGCATTCTGAATGTTTTCATTGTCATATGACCTACCCATGTCATTTGCATCTCTTCAATTCCATTCTCAAATTATATCCTGTGTTCTCATGGGACAGTAAAGTTGGACTAAATACTATACATTTTTAAATGTACAGAAATTGTGATAATGTGGTGAGAATATGAGATTTTATACATGCTCATGCCAACTATTATTAAGTGTTATTTGCTCAGTTATGCCATTTTAAAGGCAAAGGTGACAATGTTTGAGATGACAACAAGTTGACAATCAAATACATAAACTTTTTCTGTCATGACAACTTGAAATTATCAAGAAACCTAACTTGTTATAAATCCGTCATGAACATCATTGTTATGAGGTCATCATTGTGTCATGAATTTTATGGTACAAATTGAATTTGTCATTAAAATTTCATTAAATATTAATAACACTGTTATGCATTATTTGACAGAGTATTGACACTTTTACTGAGACATTTTAATGGCTTAATGGATACAATCTTATTGATATTCATGACATGTCAAGCCATGATTATGTCACCCCTTTAAGTAAAGTGTCGCTTAATTAAAAAAAAAGTTAAGTCAACTAACTATATTAAATGCAAGGTTTACTTACAACTAATAGCTTTTTACAGTGTAGCAACCGTCTAATAGAGCAACTAACCCATGACAGCATTTGAACCATGCATTAAAAAACTTTAACACCACAAGAACTAGCTTCATGATTGATTTTCATTAAATCATTCAGATTCCCTTTAGTTTCCTTTAGAACATGTAAAAATATAGTTATGTTTTCAATTATAATATGCTTCATTTAATTCATCATAGTTGCTTTTACATATTGTTATGTAGACAAACATATCTCTTTGAGCACAAATGAAGGCCTTTAAAAATGACAACATTGACAATTTTCAAAAAACTGATTTTTTTTTTCATACAATGATCATTGGTTACCCTGTCATAAATAGGACATATGAATAAAACAAAACACCAGTTGGCTCCATATTAAATGGCACAAACAAAGCAATGTAAAACAAACAAAAAAATGCTTCTGTTAGTGTTAGTAGGATATGAGGAAACACAGCTGATAATTATCTAGCTTCACCATTCTTCAACATGGTGTTCTAAACACAGTATAGTATGTAGGCGTCACTACTAGAATAATTCATTTAATCTGAAAATGGCCCATCTAGTTAATGGAAATGTCTTATTAATTTTAACTGTGCATTAGACCTTTTCACAGCTTTGTAAGACTTGAGACAGTAAAAGAGGAGGCCAGAGGAATGCCGCAGCAGAGGAAAGCACACAAAAAAAATCATTTGATTTATGAGAGCAGCACTTAAGACACAGAGAAGAAGATGTTATGCACCAGAGCTTCCAGCCTAGGAGCTAAAGTAATTTCCTCAACGGCAGGTACACGCTCAAGTGAACAAAGCTACAATCAAATTGCTTCAGTGAACAGCCTAAAATCTTGTTTAATGTCATACTTATGCGTATTCTTTGGGTTTAACGTGACACCCAAGTACTTTAGTCGGTGGATATTGAAGCAGGTGTCTGTCATGTGGCCCCGAGGGTTTCAGAGTTTCTATCTACTCATTTCCGTGCCGTCTGTAATATAAGCCTTGCTCCTGCGAGACCTCCATGATGTATGTTTTGTTATTTCTTCACTCAATCAGGGATCAAAAGCTGAATTTGAGTGATGAATCAGCTGCCATCCAAACATCCTTAAACACCCACATGAGTAATAAATACTCTTATCTGCTGATGACTCAAGTTCTGGGAGTTCTGTTGAAAGCTAATTCAAGCCTAGTTTTGAGAGCACAGAGCCATGGTATGTATTATTCATTGCAGATAAACGCTTTGTCAAAATGATTTTGTCATCTTGGTTTCTATTTGCATTTTGCTTGTTTCGGGCAACCCAGGCTCATTGAATACTGCAAAAAAATCTAAATAAAAATGTTGTTTACTTGATGGTTTTGTCATATTTATAATCTATACATTCTTACAAATTCAGAAATCAAAAAGCATTTTCTTGACAATAAAACAAAAAAACAAGTCAAAATTAAGTGAGTAAAATAATCTAAACAAGTTTATTTTGCCTACCCCAATGCCAGATTATTTTGCTCATTAAAAAAAAAAA
>CAIGQZ010001256.1:560465-571937 GCA_903798205.1 Danio tinwini | reverse complement strand
TTGTATTGTATTGTATTGTATTGTATTGTATTGTATTGTATTGTATTAAATTGTATTGTATTAAATTGTATTGTATAGCTTATGCATTTTTGCAATCTTATATATTTTCTCTTACCAGTGGTGTAAAGTAACTAACTACATATTACAAATACTCAAATTACTGTAAATGAGTAGTTTTTCTCAGAAGTTGTAATTTTCTAAGTAAAAAAAGTGTACTTTAACTTTCCCTTGAGTACATTTTTAGTGCAGTATTGATACTTTTACTCCACTTCTTTTCAACCTGCAGTCACTACTTTCTTTTTTCTTGTCTATGTGGATTAGAAAAATCAGCCCTGTAATTTCTGTCCAATCAAATTGCACACAGAAGGTAATTCGGATCATAATGAACTACCTCAAAACATGGGAGATTTATAATTGCAGGAAACTGTTTGGAAGCATTAAAAGTGTCCAATAAGATGTCCAAAATTTTTACACGCATTGATCCAGAAACTGTTTAGATGCATGTCACTGATGAGAAGCAGACGGATGTTAACTATATGATGACCAAAATGGCCTTAAACACCTGCAGCAGGACGTCAACATGACGTCAGATTAATGTTGTACCTTAACGTCGTGGGAACGTTGCCTTTTGTTTAGAAATGAAAATCGAATTGACAACAGAACCCAACATCAGGCTTACGTCAATACCCAACGTCCAACCTAAAATCAACCAAATATCAATGTCTAATGATGTTACAGCTTGACGTTGAGTGGACGTTACCAATATGATGTCTATCAGACATTGGAATTTGTTTGCCATACCTGATGAATAAATGTCAGTATTTGACGTCAATCTGACGTTGATTTAAGATGTTGGCTTATTGTCGGATTTTGGTCACTTTCTATCACAACCTAAAATCAACCAAATATCAACATAATTTGAAGTCGTTGTTGGACATCAAAATAACGTTGTCCTTAAACGCTGACTAGACATTGAATTTTGGTCACCTGACGTCACAACCTAAATCTAACCTAATATTAACGTCTTATGATGTTGTGCGCCTGCTGGGCAATAACTAAATGCACTACAGAATGTTATTTACACACATTCAAAAATTACATGTAAATGCATCAACATTTTACAGCATACTCACTACTCACTACTCTTGAGTACTTTTGAAAGGTCTACTTTTTACTCATACTTTGACTACTATTTACAACAGATACTTTTACTCTACTTGCACTACATTTTTAGGCAAGTAATAGCACTTTAACTTAAGTATGATTTTTCAGTACTCTTTCCACCACTGTCTCATACTAAATGGTGAATCAAAATAATTCACATGGAAAATAGTTGTAAATAATACAAAAGCACTTTAGGTCCACTAGACACTGCACCCATTACAAGGGTTCCACAACTGAGCACTCATGCAATGTGCGCAATGATGCACATTTGAGGCCATGAAACAGAGCAAAGATAGTGATGGAATATAACAAAAAGCTGAAGTGAAATATGGTCTGAAATAGGGGTGTCTAATCCCAGAGGGCCACTGTGCTCACTCACTTTCCTTTACTCGTGCTTTTTTTTTTATGTGGCAGATGCCCTTCCAGCTCTGAGAATACACTAGCTTGTGAAACATCAGTGCTGGAAAACAACCAAACACAACGACCAATTACAAAATCACTTTTATAAGGGGTTTAAACACCATTGTGTGGCAACAGTTTGTGAATATGGCAAGCCAGTGGAAAAAATTTATGTCAAAATTGTTTTTTTATAGTCACACTTAAAAAAACTGTCAGTAGAAACACTTTGATTGACATTCTCCCATTGTACATGTCATCATCTCTGCCCAGCCGGGCGGATGTGCTCGAAGGCGGCGGTGCAATCGGAAACAGAGACGGGGGAAGCGCGGCGGGCTAAGAGCTAAGCTAAGAGCTAAGCTAAGAGCTAAGCTAAGAGCTAAGCTAACACCACACTAGCTCTCTTTACCCAGCATCATCCTCGCCAATGTAATGTTAGCCTGGTGAACAAAATGGATGAGATTCGACTGCGCATCAACCACAGCAAAAGATTATGGAACTATAATGTCATGATTTTCACAGAAACATGGCTAAACAGCGGGATACCAGACAACGCTGTATCTTTAACTGAGCATCACATATTCCGAGCAGACAGAGCGGCAGATGACTCCGGTAAGATCCAAGGCGGAAGATTATGCATTTATATTAACAAAGCTTGGTGCACAAACTCTGTCATTATTGGGAGACATTGCTCTGTTAACCTGGAATTTCTGATGGTCAAATGCAGACTGCCACGCGAGTTCACTTCTACTGTTATTACTGCCGCCTATATTCCTCCCGATGCTGATGCCAAGTTGGCTATGAATGAACTTCATGCAGCCATCAGCAAACAACAGACTGCTCACCCGGAGACTGCTTTTATTGTTGCAGAGGATTTTAATCACTCAAACTTAAAGACAGTGCTCCCCAAATTCCATCAAATCATTTTCTGTCACACACGGGGAAACAAGACTTTGGACCATATATACACAAACATTGCTGAAGCCTACACTGTGACTCCCCTCCCCCACCTGGGTCAATCAGATCACCTTTCTTTGTTCCTCACCCCCAAATACTCACCCCTCATCAACCGTGTGAAGCCATCAGTGAGGACCATCAAAGTGTGGCCAGCGGGGGTAGACTTCACACTCCAGGACAGGTTTCAACACACAGACTGGAGTATGTTTGCTTCCCAGGCCACATGTGGCTCTCACACAGACATTAACAGCTACAATTCCTCTGTTCTGGAATACATCAACACCACCATTGACAGTGTAACAACCCAGAAACAAATCACCACATACCCAAATCAAAAGCCATGGATGAACAAGGAGGTGCGCCTCCTGCTGAAGGCATGCAACACTGCCTTCAAATCAGGAGATGCACAGGCCTACAGCACTACCAGGGCTAAACTGAAGAGGGGCATCAAAAAGGCCAAGCACTGTTACAAGCTAAAGCTAGAGGAGCACTTTTCCAACTCTGATCCTCGGCGCATGTGGCAGGGCATACAGGCCATCAGCAACTACAAACCCAGCCATTCCACACCCACAGCCACAGCCACAAATGTCTCCTTCCTGAACGAGCTTAATGACTTTTATGCCCGCTTTGAAAGAGACATTAATGAACCCTACATCAGAATCACTTCCTCAACCGACCACTCACCCATTACACTCACCTCCTCAGAAGTCTACACTGCACTGAGTCGGATCAATATGCGTAAGGCTGCTGGATCAGACAGTATTCCTGGGCGCGTCCTCAAAGCATGTGCAGAACAGCTCGCTGGGGTATTCACAGACATTTTCAACCTGTCCCTTAACCTAGCAGCTGTGCCAACATGCTTTAAAACCACCTCTATTGTGCCAGTGCCGAAACACTCCAGCCCAACATGCCTGAATGACTACCGCCCTGTAGCACTTACACCAATCATCATGAAGTGCTTCAAGCAGTTGGTCCTAACACATCTGAAAGACTCTCTGCCATCCACACTGGACCCACATCAGTTTGCCTACCGTGGCAACAGGAGCACAGAAGATGCAGTCTCCATAGCACTGCACTCTGTACTTACACACCTGGACAATAAAAACATATATGCACGAATGCTGTTTGTTGACTTCAGCTCAGCATCCAACACTGTCATACCCTCTAAGTTAATGATCAAACTTAGAGACCTGGATATAGACACGTCTCTCTGTAACTGAGTTATGGACTTTCTGGCTAACAGACTTCAGAATGTTAGATCAGACCACATCTGCTCCACCACCGTCACACTCAACACTGGTGTACCACAGGGCTGTGTGCTGAGTCCCTTCCTCTACTCCTTTTTTACCATTGACTGTAGGCCTGTGAACAGATCCAACGCCATCATAAAATTTGCAGATGACACCACAGTGGTTGGTCTAATCAGCAACAATGATGAGATTGCCTACAGGGAGGAGATACAGCATCTGGCCACGTGGTGCACCGACAATAATCTGCTCCTTAACACCGACGAGACCAAGGAGCTCATTGTGGACTTCAGGAAGGGACAAACAGGCTCACATGATCCCATCCACATCAATGGGATGGCGGTCGAGCCTGTCTCATCCTTCAAGTTCCTGGGGACCCACATCTCCAAGGACCTTTCCTGGACCACCAACACCCCAGCTTAGTCAAGAAGGCTCACCAGCGCCTATTTGTCTTAAGGCAACTTAAGAAGAACCAGCTGTCATCAGCCGTCTTGGTGAACTTCTACCGCTGCACAATAGAAAGCATCCTGACGAAGTGTGTCACAGTCTGGTATGGAAGCTGATCTGTTGCGGAGCGTAAGGCACTGCAGTGAAACTGCACTGTGGTGAAAACTGCCCAACGCATCACAGGGACCACACTACCAGCCATAGAGGACATCCAGAGGAAACACTGTCTGCGCCGAGCATGCAGTATTCTTAAAGATTCCTCTCACCCTGCTCACAGACTTCAGGCTCTGGCAGGCGCTTCAGGCTCCCCCGGACAATAACCAGCAGACTAAAGAACAGCTTCTTCCCCAGAGCTGTCTCCCTTTTGAAATCCCTTTTGACTTTTTGCCCCCCTAATACACCCCCTACTCTCCTCTTAACTCAGACTCCTCATAATCACTTCACTACTTAACATTTGCACATTTAAAAATTGCACATATTCATTGCACTGATTCATTTACTTGAACTGTACATACCCACTGCACATGTACATTTGTAATTATGTACACACCCACTGTACATATACATTTGTAATTATGTTTATCTATCTGCACACTTCTGATTATTAATAGCAACCTGTACATTTATCAATCTACTGTAAATCTCTGTTCATAGCTAACACAACCTGTATATAATGTTCATAGTACATCCAGTTGTAAATATCACCATAGTTTTTCTATAACTGCACTTTATAACTTATACCTGTATCCTGCACTTGCTGCTATTGCACTGCTGGTTAGACCTAAACTGCATTTCGTTTCCTTGTACTTGTGTAATGACAATAAAGTTGAATCTAATCTAATCTAACCAGAGTGGTGAAGCCCTGCCCATTAGTGATGATCTCTGCCTCATTAGGATAAACAGCCCTGAGAGAGAAGCAACCATCCACCATTAGAGAAACAACAGTCCCAAAAATGGCCCATTTTGAATCAAAGCCTAAAAGTGACAGTTTCAAAGAGTTATAAACAAATATTTGTGTGGTATTTTGAGCTTACACTTGACATACACACTATAGGGACATCAGAGACTTATTTTATATCTTGTTAAAAGGAGCATAATCCCCTTTAACTCTAATTCATATTGAACACTACTGAACCAGTCCATCTAGGTGTCTGAAATACTAGAATCTTACAGACAAGTGTCTTGGTACTCAGAAAACTCAAGTAGACTCACACTTTCAGATATAATAGTGCTGAATAAAGGCATCTGTTAAAGAACAACTTCCTATTTTCATTACCATACTTTAAAACATTCAGGGTTAAAAAACATCAGCATGCTTCCTTCCTGTCCACTTTTGAGCAAAACACTGCTTTCAGTATGGATCAGTGTAAGCATGCATAAAGACAATCAGCTTGCTCCCATTTCTGGAACAACCCTGTTGTTTGTGTCAATAAACAAAACAATTCAAATCTATAGACATTCCTCATCATCACTGCGCTACAATTCATCTTGTTTTTCCGTCTCTTTGTATAAGGTTACTACACATTTCATCCAAATCATCATTTTCTATTCCTCTCTTGTGTGGCATTATGCCACAGCTCATGTCTCTAAGCACCTCTGCCTGCTGGGCTTCACGCATCCACAACTCTTTCTCTGTAAAAAAAGGAGATGGGCCAGAGGCTTTTAAGGTGAAACCCAAATGAATAAATCAACAGCTGAGATGTGCTTCAGGATGCAACTTGTTTTTGATAAAACAACAGCAGTGCATCCATTCCGTTAATTGCTTTGGGAAAGCAGTGCAGATTGCATTAACAGCGAGTGTGCTGATAGAAAGCGGACCATATTAATCTAAACGCTAAAGGGGGGATGCTGGCAAAGGGCCCTCATGCGTGTGTGTGTGTTGTATTAGTCTTTAGCCTCCAGGGGTCACTGTTTCTCCAGCTGACATTACAAGCTCACAGAAGGCAAAGCAAGGTGGCATTCAGCCTCCATGGCACTAATGATTTTTCATCTGTTTTAACATATGGCATAAAAAATAATCACTCTTTTACTTGTTGCCTTGTAGCTCTACTGCCACTATACTATCCTGAGTATTTCAATTATCCACAAAAATTGGCTACCGGTAAAACATACTCATACTCAGACATAATTAAATACTTTCAATATGTTTGTTATTAAAGAAATACTTCATCAGAGTCAACAGAGAAATATTCTTTTTGTTGCCATACAGCAATGTTGTAGACATGATTTAATGAAAAGACAATCTACAAACTAGACTGTTACAAATACTGACATACCCTCAAAAGCCAGAGATGCTATAAAGATGGCTTCCGTAATTCACAATGAATAAAATATGACTACAAGTCAACAGATTATGTTTTTAATTACACTGTCTGTCAGTGTTTGTTTCAGGCCAACACCACTTTTGCATGTGAAAGAGTCCTATGAGAAAATATAAATGACAAATGTTTTCAGAGAGGATGACATAATATATGTGGCCTATAATAATTATTTTTTTTTGATCTGTAAAATTCAACATTTTGAAATCATGCTTAAAATGTTGTGTCATTGTGAACCTGAATATCTTGATGCCACTCATATAAACAGAACATTATATATATATATAATGAGAGTCTTATTTGTTTTATTTCGGCTAGAATAAAAGCAGTTTGATTCTGTCATGATTCTGACTACAATATATATATATATATATATATATATATACTATAATACAATTCTTTCTTTTTTAATACATTTTTCCTTTTTTTATACATTTGCACTACCACTGGTCCGTTCTATGCAAAACAGCATATCAACAGATAGAAAGACTCAGTTAGTTTAAAGAAAATTTATATGCTTTCATCTTTCCCCCTACCTTGTCTGCGCTTCTGCAAGCCGAGAAGTAAATGAAGATAGGTTGAATGTCAGCTCAGCAGCCGATAAATAACCGGTTTTATTAGGCTGGTAATGATCCCCAATGAATATTGGCAGCTGGAGCATGATGACTTTGTAGCTAAATATCAGTAATTAAGTTTCAAAGAAGCAGGCAGCGGAGGTAAGGTCATATTGATCTGCCACAGTGCAACATGCCAGAGAACAGGACATCAATGAATCCGCAGTGGCGCAGCATATATGAATTCCTGCTGCGTGGTTGTGTGCGAGCCACAGTCAGTGTACCTGGGGCATTCTCAGTTAATGGGAAACGCTAGAACCTCAGTATCACCACACATTCTCATAATGGTCAATCAACTGACTTGCATGACACAGCATATTTTTGTTTGTGAAATACAGTACTTGGGTTTTTAGTTTATTTTGTATGTGTTTAGAAAGGCTGCTGACCAGCAGTGATGATATATTTTGTGGGTGTTTCGCATGGGATGGTTTCAAGATTCTCTTCCCTTTTTTCTAAGAAGGCTTATGAAAGATTCTAAAGATTCACTTATTAAGTTAGCAAAGATTTTTTGCATTAATTTAAAAATATATATTTTCATTTTCTGCCACAAGCACTTTCAAGGGACACATTACAAATGCAAGTAAACACACTGTGACTTTAGATGCACACTCATCCGCAACTACTGTGCCATGCGATACAAGTGGTTTGATAATTAAGATGGTTATTGCTGAAATAGATGCATATATGTTAGTCAGATTAGGCTGATCTGATTGATCTGATAATACATGGACTGCATCCAAGGACAAAATATTTGGCACTACTGATGCTTTCAGTTTTAGAACAGATGAAAAACAGGCATCATATTGAGTACAATTAAGGAGAGGGAAGATGGAAAATGATGTGAAATGACAGGAACAAACAAAATCCTTCATTCAGTTGTCTGGCACGTTATTAAAATGAACTTCTGTTATGCTTTTATAATAGGTTATCCACAGCCAATGAGTTGAACAGCTCTTGTGATTGATGGACAGACACAAGTTGTTAAGAGCACATACACATTTACTGTATATACGCATGCGAAAGAAAATTATTATACTGTTAATGGGTTGATTTTAAATCCTGGCATTTAAGAAGTACAGAAAAACATAATACATATATACAAATGGGTAGTAAGCTTTGAAGTATGAAATTGTATGATTTTATTCTAGTGTCTTTTAGATATTTCATGACTTGAGTATAGACATTTTTTGGAAACATTTAACAATGCATGTGCTATATGGACCTAAATGTAATCTCAAACCAGGTGGCTTTTATTGAAGGGGAAATGTGGAATTAATCTTACTTGATCACACTAAAAACTTATGTTTGATCAACCTTAACTCTTTTCCGATCAACACTTGTATGTAGGTAAATTTCATGAAGAATTAAATTTCATGAATATATTTCATAAAGGAATTTTATAAATAAATAGCAAATAGCATTTTCTGTAAGAAAATCTATACTATACTCATAGATTTATATGCCGTTAAACAGGGCAGCACAGTGACACTGTTTTGAAAATGTGTGTTAAAAGCTGGAAAAAACTGTATGCAATTGTTCGTTTATTATCAGCTAAGAAACATTTTTGATAATGATATTGTTTTTGAACTGATATTCTTGCAGAAGCAGAAGTTTTTATAGTACTCTAAGGTTTGGAAAATTGTTTTTGCTATTGTGGAATGTTGTGTGTTAAAATTCGGAATTACTACCAAAAGAATCCATCCTTTTTTATTGGGAGGTATAGCTTGTCTGTTAAAAAATGTAAGCATTGTGGAAATGTGCATATTTGGTGAAAACGACATGAAATGTGTAAATGGTATGGCCACAAAAGGCCGATGCTGTGCTAATTTTGTTTAGAGTTTTTAAAATGTGACAACTGGTTGGGCAAACACTTGTTAGAGACTGAAAAAACTGTAATGTTTAATTTAAAGTGTTACCAATTTTTTACTCTGTAAAAAAATGGGTTCTTTGAATCCTAATATGGGACAAATATGGACAAATTCAACTTTAAAAATGTAACTTAAAATAATTCAAATATTTAACTTATTTGTGTTTGTACATATTTGACAGCCATTTGGGAAATGGCAAAGAATAAAAAAAATATTTACTGTATGGTGGACATGGTGGCTCAGTGGTTAGTACTGACGCCTTATTGCAATAAGGTAGCTGGTTCAAGTCCCGGGTGGGCCAGTTGCCATTTCTGTGTGGAGTTTGCATGTTCTTCCTGTGTTCATGTGGGCTTGCTCCGGGTTCTCCGGTTCAAAGACATGCACTATAAGTGATTTGGGTAAGTTAAATTGTCTGTAGTGTATGAAGTGTGTGGGATTAAGTGTGAATGGGTGTTTCCCAATACTGTGTTGTGGCTGGAAGAGCATCCACTTTGTAAAACATATGCTGGAATAGTTGGTGGTTCATTCTGCTGTGGCGACCTCTGAAATATAGAGACTAAGCTGAAGGAAAATGAATGAATGAAAGTATGGTTATTAGCCCCTTTCACACATACAGACCTTTCCTGTATGTGTGAACAGGCCCTTTTTGAAAATACAGGTAAATTCATTCCGGCAATTTTCCAGAAAGAGAAGTTGTAACATTACTGGTAATTTCCCGGAAAGGTCTGTATATGTGAACAGGCCCTTTTTGAAAAAACCTGTAAATTCATTCGGGCAATTTTCCGGAAAGAGAAGTTGTAACATTACTGGTAATTTGCCGTAAAGCTGCGCTGTGTGAACACAGAAGGAAGATTGCGTGAAAGAGCGTGTTCACGTCTAGAACTCGCTGACGTGAGACGTCTACTTTAGCTAATCAGAACAATCAGACGCATTCACATCCATGCGGTTTATTAAAAGCCTTTAGAATAAAATACTTTTTCCAGACACATTTAGCTGCTAGATGTTAGTCAGTTAACATTTATGTGTTTCTTAATGCCAACTGTGTAAAAAATTATTGATAAAATATAATAAACTGCGGTTTGTTTACCTTCAAGCTCTGCTTCAGTTGCTAGACGCATGTGCACGTGAAGGACACACACACACACACACACATTATGAACATCTCGACATGTGAAAGTGTTACTCGACATATTTTCATCGAAGTTGTTTACAATACTTATCCATCCACATAATTTTTAATGTAGTCAAGTGTGTAAACATTTAGCTGCGGTTCGCGTTTCTGCCTTTGGATGTCTCACAAAGCAGCTGCATGAATGTTAAAGCTTTAAATAAATGTGAAACCATGAAAAAAAGCCTGACCTTTTCTATGTTTACAAATACAAGCGCTGCTGTCTATAGTTAATTTCTGGTTAATGATGTTAGAATTTACCTGTATTTTGGAATGGATGTGTGAATGGTCTTTTCCTGGAAAAATTTACGGAATGTCCGAGCTTGTGCGAACAGCTTTTTTATGAATTTACTGGTAAAGTCGCTTATTTTCAGGATATTTACCAGTATCACTGTGTGAAAGGGGCTATTGTGTTCATAATAATAAAACAATACTTCTACCACTTATTTCTGTTTCATATTGGCTTGTTTTTGGATGCAGATATTCCGTACTCCTTCAAAAGATGCACAATATCCACAAAACAGTAAAAAATTACATCAAAACTCTATGAATGATAGAACATCTTTGAAATGATGTGGAAAGAGTTAATGATTCAACACAAGCAGCAAAAGAGGGTTTCTTTTGTATGGTGATGTACATCTGAGTGAATTATACATAAAAGACTAAATGGCACAGGCTTAATTCTATCAAATGCTGGATGATGCAGATGATAAAAGAGAAGGCCAGAATGGTTTTCTTGATAACCAATCCCATTACAGTCTTGACATCACTGATTTGCTGTCAAGGTTGGATGACAGTCAATCATGCTTGCGTACATTGAAAAAATAAATCAGACGTGCTGTACATAGAATCCTACCTGCATTTTGATGCATCTTATAAGACATAAACTCCCAAAAAATCCAAGCATATCTAAATACAAAATGAATGATTACTGGAGAAGATGTTAATGATTGTGATAAACCTAACAAAAAGCAGTTCCATCAGTGTGCTGAAGCCTCCACTGACATCCATTAAACAAGGCCTCTTGTCTTCTTGCCAGTGTACTGCAGTGTTATGCTTCTTTTTTTGTTAACCTTGAAGGCTTCCCTTAGGGGATGGGCTCTGATATGAGCCAGCGAGCCATTTGTTGTTTATGAATGCTTGATGTTATGGGTGTTCATACTTTCTTATGTTTTGGTTATGGTACTGAATTTTTGCATATTTGTTATGGATTTGTGTGCTAGTTTATTTTAACAACTTCTGTTTGATTATTATTGATATATATATATATATATATATATATATATATATATA
>CAIGQZ010001256.1:470367-494897 GCA_903798205.1 Danio tinwini | reverse complement strand
AGAGAGAGAGAGAGAGAGAGAGAGAGAGAGAGAGAGAGAGAGAGGGAAGCTTTTTTCAAAGATACAAAAGATGTGCAGGTACTATGAGATTCTCATTACTTGCAAGTCAGATCTTTAGAACATCATGATGCACTACCTTTAGAAAATGCACAGAAATATCATTTGTCACTATATATTATCCAATTATATCTTTGGTAAGATAACATTTAAGTAGTTAGCTTTTGATCATAGACAGATTTTTTTGTAGAACGTGACAACATTTGAAATGCAATCCAATATAGAGAGAGATGTGCAATTTAAACATGCACAACTAACCTTCTTCAAAACCCCATTTAATTATATTTGAAAATGATTTTAACATGCTTTTTCTAAAATGATAAAACAAAACAAAAATCTAGTATGTGGAAACATATTACATCTTGAAATATTGCTAACAAAGCAATTGAACAAATCAATTATAGGACAGTGGTAAATGTAACTTGGAAATTAAACACCTTTTGAGACTGATTGTAATAAAGATAAAGCGACAGTTCCACAAAATGCATTAGTCAAGAGGAATTCTACAGCTTGGATAAAGTAAGGCATTATTTTTCTGAGATGTTTTTTTTTTTTACAATACATTATCACTATGCTTAACAAGTGCAATTTCAATAGCAAATGGGTAACTGATGCAATGAGACACAGCAAACCAAAACACACAGAAAACCAATAACCAGAAATATCTGCCATTCCCTAGAATCACTAAAAATAATATTTATAATTTTAGACCTTTTAATTGCTTCATTATTTCAGTAATTGAATTAAGAAGAGTAATCAATTCATATAGTTAAAAAAGTTTTACTACAGCATTTTTGCTGTCTACTTTTAAACAGCCTCCTCCCCTACGTTCAATATACTGTTTTTGTTTTTAAATATAATAAATACAAATATAAAGCATAACATGTAAAACACTGGCTACATTTGGTAAACACTTGTATGAAATTTTGTGGTGGTGCAGAAAAATGACTAATAGAGAAAGAATCTTTGGCTTTGTGATATGTTTTGCTCACTTTTGTTTATTCTCTTTCACATTTCCTTATGTGTTTAGCTTTATTTTACTTAATCTCACCCTCTTGTCAGAAATCACTAGATATTATACTTTATAGACCTATCTTTCTGCTTCAGGTGCCCAACTGATGCCTTCAGTCCCAATATAAACTACACTCCTATGGGTGGCAATTTGTCACTTCTCCATTTCTCTTGAAGCAGAGCTGGATATGCAGCCCCTCTGGGACAAATGGCCATTTTTTATACTTTATATACTGCCCGTCCATCCATTACACTTTCAGAGTTGCTTTTCACTGTGCAAGGTACAGTAAGTAGCATCTACATGTGGCTATGGGCAGTGGCTTTAAAACCTATTGATCATTTTTCCGAGTTATTCAATATGTGGTTGGTAGTTGTGGGTCTGACATATTGCAGCAACTCAGAATTCTTCATGCTGGACTGTGTTCATTCTTCTGGTCATCTCTGCCACAATGACTCCACTGGACTCCAGAAGTCCACTGGTTATCATAAAGACACAGCATCTGAACATGTTTATTGAATGATTTTGTTTGTTTTATTTAATCTGAATATCAACATTTATAAGATTTTGTCAGATTTAATCAATCTAATTTGATGTCTCTAGAAAATTGTGATATTTGACATTGTGTTATATTGAATAATACCAAAATAAATGTAATTTTTGGATAAATCACTTTTCTGGGATTCTTTTGGATTATCTAACCATTATTTCAAATAGAATAGTTGATTTTGGATTTTACATAAAAAAAAAAAATATTGGCTTTTTTCCATTGATAGTCAAGTATTAATACGTATGGTTTAAAAACATAATGCATTATATTCATATTTATACACATGACTTTACACCTAATTAAACTTAAACTCTTTCTTCTGTTAAGTATATTTGTAATCTTCTATGGAGTGTCCACCCCCATGAGGTGGGTAATTTGCAAAATACAAGCCCAAACCAAGTCCATTGAAGGGTTTTCCTCTTTCCACTCATCCAGAGAAAGACAATTATAGCACCACATAAAAAAGACAGAAAATAACCACAATATCTTCAAGCAGTATTAAGACCTGATCACATCAAATGTGTTTGTGTTCTAATGGTGCCTATATATAATTAGACCTCTAATTATACTGTATTATCAATTTTTAATATCTATTTACTTTTTACCCACCCTATAAACAACATCTAATTATATGTAAGGTTCTTTATACATGCTTATGGGGCCGCGGGCGTATGTATGTATGTATGTATGTATGTATGTATGTATGTATGTATGTATGATATAAGTAATTCTTGAATTATTTAGCACATTTAAAATAAATGTACAAAAAAATAAAGATTAACCTATATCACACATTTTAGTATGAAAGTTTTTGACGAATCATGATTTATTCGTGAAAGCTTCCATTTCTTTTTGGGTATTTTTGGGTATACATGTTTGGTGAATGAGACCAACGTCTTGTGTTCTGGAAGTTATTTGCATTTTCATCTAAATGTTTTAAACACTTCGGGGGTTATAATTATATAACCTCTGTACTGTAAACTGTTAATATAACTGGCTTGCCTAGAATACACTTGTTTTAGAAGCAGGACATTCGCACACCTGAAGAGCTTTCTAAAGTTTTTTTATGTAGTGCTTGTGATCAGATTATGAAATGCTTTGAAAAAAAGATTAGAGGATAGATATCACTGAATACTTTTCAGAGAGACACAGAGACTGCACTTTTAAAAGTCTGATAGCTTTTGAAAGAACACCATTCAGCTGTCTTTAGTTATTTTAAAACTACATCCACGATTGCCAGTGGCTCTTTCAATACAAACAACAGCGATGGTGTTAAAGACTCATCTGTCCATTTTCTGGTCTCAAATATAACATTTACTTGCAAGTGCATTGCAGCTATGCTGGCCAGTGATTCAAGATGGTTATGATGTTCCACATTCAACAATAACATATTGCTACTGCTGTTTATAAAATGGACTCTGTAGATTTGATTTCAGAGGGAATGCAACTGAACAGATACTGCCAGATTTCTGTCATTTTCAAAGGTCAAATGTGATCAGTGAATTTACAGAGAGGCTCTCGATGCACATGTTTTAGCCTGTTTTTCTGACATTTTGCAGAATGTGGCTGTGCTCACAGCTTCTTGAAATGGGGTCACACAAATATAAGAAATAGAAAAAACACATTTCCTTCAAACCAGCTTGACCATTGTAAAAGTAATATTGAACCGCCAGTGTGCTTGCCTGCTTATATTCGTGTTTAATTAGTTTAAATATTACACTTAACAGCCAATGTAGGATGAGGTCATGCAAGAAAATGAACCAAGGAATGAATGAATAATAGCAACAATAATAATTTAGCTCAGATGGAAAGAAGGGATAAAACTGTATTAAAAAAGTTTGCGGTAGGCAAAACTTTGGACATACTGTATACAGGCCTTATTGAGACTCTGAATGCTTTGAATGTGAAATGGTTTAAAATGACTTAACAGTCATATAAGAATTAGTCTCACATAGCTGACGTCTGAGGCTGAGACTATAATAAGAGTGTTAACATAACAGTGATTTGTTGATTATGCTGTCAATTTGAAAAGGCAGTCCATTTGTAAATCGGCCTCAGTGGGGCAGACTGGTGGCGATAGAAAGAATAATTACAAACTGTTATCGACTCACCCCCACAGACATTACTTTTAGTGACATCCAAACGAAATTGAGTCAGGTTTTGGCAAGCCATTTAGCTGACTCTGATTAAAAGTGCAACTTATTGCATCTGCACTTTACAACATATATGCAGTGCTTACTGAGAATTTATTAAAAGACTGTCCAAACAGGCTATTGCTTCTAATAATCCTTGAACAAAACTTAGTAGTTGTACTTTAAATAAATAAATAAATAAATAAATAACACTTGGTTTGATTTCATATATTTCACCATGGTAGTGTATCTTAGCTATCACTTCATATCTTTATTCACCTAAAAAATTTGTTTAAGTTTTTCTAAGTTATTCATTACTTGCCCACATGTCCTTCCAAACTTCTGACACCTTCATTGAGTCTCAAAATACAAATAAAGATATTTTAGATGAAATCCAAGAGCTTCCCTATGCTACAGAGAGATCAACAGCTCATTCATTCATTCATTCATTCATTCATTCATTCATTCATTCATTCATTTATTCATTTTCTTTTCGGCTTAGTCCCTTTATTAATCAGGGGTCGCCACAGCAGAATGAACCGCCAACTTATACAGCATGTGTTTTACACAACAGATGCCCTTCCAGCGGATGGATTTTACTCAGACTTAAATGTGGCATGTAATAAAACAGCAAAAACTCTGAAGAAAAAGGCCCAGGATAGTCTTTGACACCCTTTGCTATCTGTCCTGAACTTTCGTTGCCCTCTGTTATTGATAAAAACTCAGGTGTGACTGGTAACAAGGTTTTATTCACTATCTTAGATAAATTTAGATTAAAACCCAACAGATAAGTAAATCTTTAAGTCACTGTTAACTTTAACAAAACAACCATTCATTGCTCTTATAGGGTATTAAAAGAGAAGGACAAAATGTCTTGGGGTCGCAAGTCTCTATCCAGACCAGCCCATAGTGAAAAGCTCTCAAGCTTAACACTGTATAATTTGGACTTCCATCTATATTCTTAGATTTATCTTTGAGTAATTGATGTTGTGCATTTACTTCTGAATTGGTTTTTATTGTTTGATTCTGTAATTGGCATAATACATTTGTATCTGAAAAATAAATGTTAACCTTTTTGATTAATTCTGAAATCTTTTATATCCAGTAGATTATGTGGAGGCTGATGCTACCTTGATCTGTGTACATGATATCCAAACAATTGGTACGAGACTGAAGCAATCGGCACTTCAGCTCGATTTCTGGTTATCGCTGATTTAGCAAGTTGTATGAAACGGACTAATTTAACTACACTTTTATTACAAGTGAGCAGGAGGCAACCGTACTAATTGGGTATTAGTTAACCCTGCATCCTTCGACTAAATTCAGAATTTCGAAATCCTGTCCGTGAGATAAACATAAACCTCGGACGTGGGTCCCTATTAACGTATAACTGAAGAATGTGGGATATATAAATCAAAACACTAAATTGATTCATTAACAAAAATTGTGACCCATTCCTGATTAGAAATAAAGTCTAAATTTGACGGTCACTTAATTCGGAGATTGAAACCAAATACAAATAAGTTCTAATAAATAACACAATTCTTTTCATAAGCGCTAAAAAGGCTTACACACATTAAACCTTTGACCATTCATCGGATTCCGTCGTTGGGCTGCACTGCAAAACATTTTTTCTTACTTAGATTTTTTATCTTGTTTCTAGTCCAAATATCTAAAAATTCTTAAATAAAGAAACATTTTCTAGACAAGCAAAACTCATTGTCTTGATTTAAGAAATAATATGCCAAAATTAAGTGAGTTTTTCCTTAAAACAAGCTAAATAATCTGCCAACGGGGTAAGCTAAATAAGCGGTCACACTTTATTTTGAATTTTATTATAAGTTTCTTATAGTCAGTTAAATGTTTGTTGAAGGACTGTTAAATGTCAGTGTCAACAAATAATAAGCAGACTCAAATTAGACTTAATACTCAAATGGACCATTAAAATAAAGTGTTACCAAATAATCTTATGTCGAAAGGAAAAACAAGATTATTTTGGTTACCTCATTGAAGAAAAAGCTTTTTGCAGTGTGATAGAATGGAATCTTTTAACTGCAACCCATCACTGTGAAAAACCCATACACTCTCATTCCCACACATACACTATGGGCAATTCAGCTTACCCAATTCACCTATACCACATGTCTTTGGACTTGTAGGGGAAACCGGAGCACCCTGAGGAAACTCACGTGAACAAAGGGAGAACAACTCCACACAGAAATACCAACTGACCCAGACTCGAACCAACTACCTTCTTGCTGTGAGGCAACACCATTGCACACTGTGCCACCATGTCGCCCTACAGCTTATTTAATGTACAGAAAAATATATTGAATAAGATCCACAAAACGAACTGTATACCTTCAGTGTCTTTAGTCCTCAAATGTGTTATGAAAAGGAATAGCAACATTCCAAAGTGCTAAATGCTAAACACATTAAATAATGTTTTTTGAGTTGTCTGTAATGAAATACAAGTCAAAGTAAATTTAGAAATCACTACTTTCCCTTTTTATTTGCGTTTTCCATACTGTCCCAACTTTTTAGATTTGGAGTTGTACAAATAAATAAGTTAAAGAGGGAACTTTACCACCTCATGTTCACCTTGTCAAATTGAGTTACTGTGCTAGTGTATGCTGCTTGTGATCAACTGGATATTATGAGTTGAAAGGGATCCACAATGAATGTAAATGCGCAGTTGTCGAATACAGTAACATCCGTTCACTCTTGTGAATTACTAATTCTGATGTACATCGGTTCATCTCTGTCTTTGTTTAGATATCCTATTTAATTCATTTGACTTAAGTGCCTTTTTATTCATGCAGTTTTGTAGCTTCAAGTGTTATTGCTTAAAAGTCGTGCATCACATCACAAAACTGCCACCACGGATATCATTCAGCTAATAAAACTAACACAATTTAAGTGTGTATATTTATGGTCCTCAATAACCCAAAAGTCTTCATAAAAAACGGGAACTGACATGGGTAGATAAAATCCTCCAACATAGACCCTCACAAGTCCCCTTTAATGTATGAGACATTCCATTAAAAGGGGAGCATGTCCTCATGAGCAGAGCTTTTAGGCTGATTAGTTACAGGAATAGAAAAAAGGACTCCCAAATGACCTTCAGTAACACTGCTGGTAGCCCTCCAACATTCTTCCAATACACACCCACAGCCAAAGCTCTGGTTGTTTAATATTCCAGCAGCAGCAGCTCATGAAGCCATCTCTCATTTGACATCATAATTATTATTAGGAGAGAGAAAGGAAAAGGCAAATCTGCATGTTCAATTAGAGCCAGCCTTATGCCAAATAGATAATAACACGTGAGATTGGGTAATGTCCTTGATTTAAAACTCCTTATTCTCTCTGTCATTCTCTTTCCCTCCTGTTTGCTCTCTCTCCCCAAGTGCTGAGGTTAAAAAGACAGGCAAAGAAAAGCTGCATCCAGTGTCTGAAAAGGGCACTAGTTAAAAAAAAAACATGCAGATTATTTTGACAGGATGCTTGTGTATGATGTGATTGCCAAGATGCAGCACTGCACATTCCTGGATCAACACCCTTTGCTAGTCTTGCAATAATGTTAATTTCAACAATCACAGCCAGTGACGCTCACCAGTGATGTTAGACAACACTACTCCCACACCTAAAATGATTTTGAATTATCCTAAAATCAAATAGCTTACTGTGATTGGAGTTTGCATGTTCTGTCTGTGTCTTTATGAGTTTCCTTTGGGGATGGCTTTGTTTTTCAAATAACACAGAAAACATGCAACATAGGTTAATTGGACAATAAATTGTCTGTAGGTGTTGATGAGAGTTGGTTTGTATAAACCTGTTTCCACTGACTGGTACAGTACGGTGCGCTACGGGCCACCTTTATTAGGCTTGCGTTTCAACTGCCAAAAGGGTACCACAGAAAGTTTCAGTCGACGTCATTCTCACTCGAGGAAATTTCGCTCAAAGTAAAGCTGTACGAGTCGTTTACATATCATATGAGAAGCACTTCTCACAAAACAGATGCTTTATACACATGAATACTTGTGTAAAAATGTTCATTACTAACTATTCTATGAACATAATTTGATTATAACTGCAGGTCAATAGTCTACCCACATAGCAAAATATCTCTGGTCCAGCTCTGGCCCAAACAATCAGCTTTTGCTTGGCCCACATGCCGCAGTGAATTACGGTACATGACTGGACCAAGTCTGGCTTCCAGACAAAGGCCAAACATGGACCATATCTGGGCTAAGTCTTAGCCAAGTTAATAACCCATAACTGAGCCTGAAGTGATATGTTGCTGTGTTACAGCTATAATGAAATTGATAAACCTATGAATCATTGCACTTCAGGCGTGCTATGAGCATGCTTTTTCTCGAAGCGATCTGATTGGTAGTTTTTTTTTCTTTATTTGAAAATAATAAAAATGTATTTTAAATGTGGGTCAAGACAGGCCAAACTTACATGGCCCACATATAAATTATTATACTACATTTTACATCTGGTCCAAGTGTTGTGGGCCACCTTAAAGACGGTGCCACATCTGCTAAACCAGGGCCGTGTGTGGCCCACATGCCAGTGCCAGATGAATGCCTGCTGTGCCAGATTTATGCCAAATCTAGGCCAGAATTCTTTGCTACCTGGGTAGTGTAACGTCTGCGATAATATAAAATAAATAAATAAATGCAACATATATGAACACATACAGACCCTTACAGTCTCCGATTATGTCTGGGCTGTGTATTTAAAAGTGGCGGTTTCTTTGTTTTCATTCTTCTGTTTGTGTATGAGCTAGTGACATTGTAAACCAATACAGTTTGTACTGGGTACAAAAAGTGGTATGGTACAGTTCGCTTTTTTTTGTACCTTTTGACAGTGGAAACGGCCATAAAAGCGTACAGTACTGTACCGTACCGTACTGTACCACTCAGTGGAAACGGGCCATATATGAGGCATGTGATACTAGGATAGATTTTAGCAGCCCTGTGACACTGGAGATTCAAAGGTCCTATGAAGTGCCTTGCAATGTGCATGTTTATTCAATGCTTGACGTACACTCAACTGATACATGAAGACATAGATTAACTTCTCCTTCTTTTTGAAATTAACCAATATTGTTCTGTTTATGCATCACAGTGGCGTAGTGGGTACTACAATCACCTCACAGCAAGAAGGTTGCTGGTTCGAGACTCGGCTGGGTCAGTTGGCATTTCTCTGTGGAGTTTGCATGTTCTCCCCGTGTCCACGTGGGTTTCCTCCAGGTGCTCCGGTTTCCCCCACAAGTCCAAAAGCATGTGGTATAGGTGAATGTGTGTAAATGACAGTGTATGGATGTTTCCCAGTGATGGGTCTGCTGCGTAAAACATATGCTGGATAAGTTGGCAGTTCATTCCGCTGTGGCGACCCTAGATTAATAAAGGGACTAAGCCGAAAAGAAAATGAATGAATAAATGTTCTGTTTATATCACAACTGTGCCAGGTCAGGTGCATCACTTCCATGACAACTAAAGTCTATAATAACAATACTAAGTCTGACTGACTACTTTTTCGCCACCTTGAAATACAGTTTTCTCTGTAATCCAAATGGGTCGGTTATGTTTTGTAGTCCATGCTGACTCATGATTATGATCTGCTTTGTGCTGTCTCTGGGCTAAAGTAGACCACACCTGTGTGTTGTAGTGGTTCACGTGAATTTAACTTGAAAGCAGACGTTATTTACTAAGGAAATCATATGTACATTATCTGTATCTCTATACAAGTACTATCATTTATTCATTTTTTTTTGGCTTAGTCCCTTTATTAATCAGGGGTCACCACAGTGGAATGAACTGCCAACTTATCCAGCATATGTTTTGCATATTTTGTTTGCACCTTAGCATATGGATGCCCTTCCAGCTGCAACCCATAATTGGGAAACATCCATGCGCACTCGTTCACACACATACACTATGGCCAATTTAACCTTTCCAATTCACCTATACCACATGTCTTTGGACTGTGGAAGAAACCGGAGCACCCGGAGGAAACCCACACGAATACAGGGAGAACATGCAAACTCCACACAGAAATGCCAACTGACCCAGGTGAGATTGGAACCATCTACCTACTTGCTGTGGGGCAATGGTGCTACCCACTGCACCACCGTGACGCCCACAAGTACTATTCACCAAATCAAAATGGATGCTGTGTGTAACAGATTTAATTTTTAATCTCCTAGTTTCCTGTCTGCTGACTTTGTATGAGTGTAATGTATTTTGGGACTTGGGGTTTGCTGTAGAGAAGTGCTGCGCAAAGCGCGTTTCAAATCGACTAATAAGGAGTTCAGATCAGCACAGTTTTGGCAAATGTTTATTATTTTCTTACATTTGCAAATGTTTTTTAACATGAACAAACAACTAATTTCAGTAACAGCAATAGCTTCTTGAAGGGGCTGGACATATCAAATACAAGCATTTAATTGGTCAGAAGGTTTGTTGAGAAAATGACGTATGAGGTGACAAAAAAACAAACTGATTAATTTTCACAAATGACAGATTTAATTTTTATAATATTCATATCCTCTAAATGTGCATTTAGATACTGTTTTGATGAACACTATATTATATATTACTTTAAGACATATTGATACTTGATACAACTAAACAGTTTAATTTAGATTTCTACAGGAACTTGCATTTTTGAGATGGTTGTTGCAGGTCTAAACCAGGGATGTTTAGACTTGCTACTGGAAGATAGCAACTACAGAAAGGCATCCTTTAAAGTTTTGCTCAAATTGGAGATGTCTGTTCTGATAAAAAAAAGAAAAAAAAACACTTCTAAAACACCTGTCTATCTTGACGATCTTGTTTATCTGGTTCAGGATTAATTTTTATTAGAGCTGCAGCTGAAATGGACCCCTCTAGGAACAGTTTTAGACATCCATGCTACATACCCCTGAAATTGGTTCAAGATTTGGACCAAACTTATAAATCAGAAGATGTAGACTCACTGATTAAAGTTTTGTAGGCTCTAGGGGCAATTATGATGACTTAAAATAAAATGCCATCTATCTAAAAATGTAAGTTGTATTGTGCTCAATTTTGCTAAACTTTTTACTTGTGCAATTCACACTATGCTATACTAAACAGTCGCACAGAGGGTGAGGTTCATCCGTTCGCTTCATACACAGAAATTAAAATCAAGACACCTGTGTATTCTCCTTTTACACAAGGCCCCCATTTCCATCAAAGAAGCAAGATACAGTAGGTGATTGCCCTTAAACTTGATGATGGAGGAGGACAGTGGGATGCATCTGCAATCCATCCCATAGCAGGGGGCCTGGCGGGCAAGCTAACTCCTGCGGTGGAGTAGGCTGATAGATGAAGCCCTATTTTCTGGCCTGCCACACGCCCAGACAGGGTGAGCTCCATGTGGGAGCAGCAGGCCCCATAAGATGATGAGCCAGACTGCAAGGAGGAGACAGGTCACAGTGGCCTCATTAACACCACCACAAATACACACACTTGCCAAACAAGCATCACACTCAATCTCACACACTGCACTGAACTGCGAGGACAGAGCTGAAGTGTTTTTTGATCTAAGCTTTTGGTATTTCAGAAGATGGGATTCAGGTAATTGTGTTTTTTTTTCTTCTTAGGGTCAGGGGAAATGTGAATGGCTCTTGCACTATGGGTGGGATTCACCTGCTGAGGGATTGCAGCCTCAGATTGGTCCTGTCCAGCATCTTGGTGATATTCTTTACTTTACAAAAATAGCTACAGCTTCTTTTGCCAATTAGCAAAACAATACATTTTCAGACAGCAGAGTTTTCCTTCAGTTATGTTTACATTTGCATGTCTGTGAGAACATTCATGGGACTTTTTTTGTTAAATAGGACACATTTGAAATCAATCAACATCATGATGGAATTCTTGACTGCTTCGATTTTTTTTCTGATCAGCCATACCCTTTTTAGTACTTTATTACTTGTTTCTTCATTTGTCTCCAATACCATGCCTTCTTTCAAACTGTAGTCGCGTGCTGCTTCTCAATTTACCTTTTTATACTACAATCCTAATCATTTTTTGAAGACGTTTAAACAAGAAGAGCGGGCAAGCTTTGGAAATTTGTCATAATTGTGTCTTTAATAGACATTGAGTTGCTTGGTTTTGTGCATTCTGTCACAGTTTTAAAAGTCAAGCAAAGTATCTTGGTAAAATTGGTCTTCATAAAATGTCACAGTGTTGTTGCATATAAAATATAACTAGAATGATTTTTTGTTGGATATCAGGTTATATATTGATTGTTATTCATTAAAAACTCTTTACCAAAACCTCAGCCTCATGTTTGCAGATTCAAAGCACTTTTTAAACCATGTTTGAAGTTTGAATCCTCGTCCAACATTCAAATGTGTTGTGGAGGATGTTAGCTGTTTAGGACAAATACAATGCAAATTAGGATACAGAGATCATTTCAGCTACTAAGCATTGTATAATTATGTCCAGATTAACTATATTTCTTAGCCTTCATTTTGTGGGGAAATTAACTTTTTATAAAACAGCAGATGGATTCTTTAGTACAGCATTCCTTTGAGCCTTGCCATTACCATTTGGTAGGCCACTTTCCCTTGCTGCGATGGCTAAAATCACAGCTTTGAGAACTATTGCAGAGCTAGCTGATTGATATTGGTAGCACTTGCAGTGAGTGCCCCTTTTTGCAATAGCAGGAGTCCTGTTTCAATTTTCAAGGATCCTGATAGTTTATAGAGGCTGTCAGTAAAACCCAGCTTTCCCCAAGACTGCTTTTTTTATCTCATCAGTAGAGAATACACCACTTTTCGGGGGAAACATCAGCATCAGTAACATCCAATTTACTGAGAAAGGAACGAGGCGGATGATGTGACCATATAATAACATGCTACATGAAGCTTGTCAATGTGGAATATGTGAATAGAAAATTCATTTATGGTATAAAAAAAGCTAATCAATCTAAATCAAAAGTAAATCAAAGCAATTAATAATGCTTGATGCAATCTGCAGAGTGCAAACAATCACACAGAATTATTCATAGCAGGAAGTGGAGTATAGACATGATCTGATAATATTCATACAGCAGTGAAAGAGCAAAAGAATTGCATCAGCTTTCTTTAGAATAGTGTACAACTGACTTCCTGATAGAATATCAGCTGCTTGTATCTTAACATGTCAGGCTTCAAATACATACTGTACTGTATAGTAGGATTTTAGGGAAATTCAGTCAAATCCTTTCAATTTTATTTTGCTCTCACAACAATTCAAACAGGATCCTTATCTTTATAATATATGTTTTGCTTCTTTAGTTTACATATTTATCATTGATGTGAGAGTTAACATTTTTCCCCTTATGTTTTATGATTCTACATGTTCAAGTTCAGCTGTCAATTGGATGCCATGGAAACTCACTAAGCCAATTGATTTTCCTATAATTGTGTCTCATATCTCTGAAACGCCTCCTGAGAATGCGTTTTAAATTTATATCTAGTGTCGGCTACAATGATATGCTGCAGCTGCTAAAATAATAAATGTAACCTTGCTAAGTCCTGAGAAAAGCTGCCGCCTCTTTACGGTTGCATAAATACATAACTATGCATGTTAATTTGCACACTTTGTTTGTAATTCATAGCCAGATGAATGTCCATCACTGCTGGTATCAATTAAAAGTACTTGGGTGTTTTATGCAAATTCTCAAATGACTGTAAACTGACAAACAGTACTTCTGCAACATGTCTTTCAATATACAATGTGCATATTGTTCATCATGACTTTATAGCACATGCTAACAAATGTAAATGTAAGCAAAGACAAACATATTTGTGTCCATATTTGTTGAGTCAAACCTCTTTTTTGACAGATTCTGTAAACAGAATACAAGTATAATGTTGGCTCATCCCTCAGTTTGTAAATTGCAAAAAATAAAAAAAGAGTAACATCTGGTACCTGTTGTGAGTCCTGTGAGTAAAATGAGTTTAATTTAAATGGACTGTTAAATCACTTGTCGATGTCCTTTTCTGGATTCATTGTGGATTCAAGGTTGATGTGTTTCACTTACTCTTTAATTGTGGCTTGTGAAAGTTTATATTTGATTTTATTCACAATTGAAGTTCAGTAGCTGCAAGGGTGGGGGAGTAAACAACCAGCTCTTTCTTTCATCCTTAATACCACGACTGAGGTGAGACCCTTAAACAAGGCACTGTAACCCAAACTGCTAACCCAATGCCACATAAAAAAAAAACTAACAATTTAAACAAACAAACAAACAAATAACGGTTGCCCGTGTGTGTGTGTGTGTGTGTGTGTGTGTGTGTGTGTGTGTGTGTGTGTGTGTGTGTGTTCATTTGGATAGGTTAAATGCAGAGCACAATTTGTATGGGACACCCTTCTTTGTCATATGCTATGACTTTGCTTTCTTAGCTATTTGATATAACAAAGTATTAATAATTTACAAATATTTTTGTAATCAATATCTTTGTAGTCAATGTTAATTTTTTGGCAATAGCCAAAAATACATAGAACCAAATTGATCTGTTTCTTTTATGCTAATTTCTTTGCAACATTAATTAAAGAACGTTTTTCAAAACTGGACCTTCAATTCGTAATATTACACTTCATTTAAGCAGCTTAAAAAGTTTTTTTTTTTTTTTTTACCCTTTAGATATCAAATTTTCAAATAGTTTTATATTGGCCAAATATGGTCCCAATCTAAAAAAGTATATATCAATAAAGATATGATTAATCTGCTTTCAGATGGTTTATAAATCTCAATTAAAAAGGACTTGTATGACTGTCACATTTTTTCTTGACAATTGACAATTGGTTCACAGCAAGCACGAAAACTATAAATATAACAATAAATATTTTTTGCACCCACACTGATGAACGATACTGATCTGTTAATTTTTTGTTTATTGTCCTTTTTTTCATTACTCCATTGTCACAATCAGATGTCTGCAATGTGCTACTAGAATCCAGCTCATATAACTTAATCTAATCAAGCAGTAAATTAAGCAAGCACAGTCAGTAAAGTAAAATTAATAAAAAAAAAAATTTTTTTAAAGTTCTTTTACCCATCATTTTCAAAAGAGGAAACCCACAGATGCCAAAAACTAGCACAAGACACATAAGGGACTTAATAACTATTTTCCATGATATAACCAACATTTTACAAATCATTATCTTTAAATAATCTTTTAAGGAGCCCCTCCATTTTGTCATTTGTAGTTTTAAATTGCACAAGCCTTTTCTTTTTTAATAGATTCTGACTGGCTGATGGTGTTTTATCATTTATTAGCTGGGAAAAATAATTCTGAAAGTCATCCCAACAATAGTTTCTCTACATCTTTATTATTATTGTAGCTGTGGTCTGAATTCAAAAAAAAAAAAAACTCCATGCAAACATGCAAACTCCACACATAAAGGCCTCCTGGTCCAGCTGGGAACCAGCAACCTTCTTGCTGTGAGGCAACTGTGCTAACTATTTAGCCATTGTGTTTATAACCCACACTTCAGTTTATAATGCAAACATTGTTATTAATAATGGAGCATTTTAATTAATGACAATTCTTCTAGGGGATGGAAAAATTTCTTACCTTCAGAATGATGAGACAGGGTTAGAAGGCTCACACAAGAGGCACCAATTCCTGATCCAAAAACAGTGATGCGATTGGAATCGCCACCAAAATAGCCAATGTTCTCGCTTATCCAACGCAGAGCCTGGATCTGGTCCAATAGCCCATAATTCCCTTTAGCAGCCTGGTCTCCTGTGCTGAGGAAGCCTGTAACAAAGTGAGCAAACATTGCACTTAGAGAAATACCAATATCTTAGGGATGTTCTTAAGACATTCTCTCACTTTTTGCTTTATAGATGATAAAATAAAAAAATGCTGAACTCACTTTACGGGGGACATGAGGCATATCTTCAAAATATTATATTTTATACTACAACCATTCAGAAATTCTACATAGCCTCACAACCACAACCACTCACATTTTCTTTGCAAAGTTTAATTAAATAGTAAAATATTGGAAGTCAGCTTGCTTGTCTCAAAACAAACATGTATCATAATAAAAATAAAAGAATTATAAATTTAGTGTTTTAAAGAGTAAGTACAATAAGTCTTGCTAAACCAGAAGTTTACAATAGTACAATATTCTAATCTAAATGTACTAATCCTTGATTCAAATCAAGAACTGTGTTCTGTTAATATTGTATTTACTGATGTGAGCTAAGTAAAGCATGAACATTAAGAAAAGCATAATAGTATAACCATATGTTTAAAAAATAAGTAATGCTTAACAAATGGTAAATAAAATTAATAAATACTAAACACTGAATAAATATTTTATATAACAAAATTATTGTTCACTATAGCTTAATACATTATTGCTTAAAGCTAACTAATGGGACCTTGCTGTAAAATTCGACCATTTATACTTCAAGTAGTCCTTTCAATTTTACACACTTTTGTGACAGATTTTCTAGCAGGGAATGCAGCAACAAGACTAAAACAATGTAAATCAACGCGTTGCCTCCCAGAAGAGCTATTATTAGTACTGGTGACGACATAACACATTTTCTGATACACAGAGGCTAGATGTTTTATCTGGATTGCTTTCTGTCTTCACTCCAACACTGGATGGTTAGCTTTGACAACCTGACATCTCTAGAGGGGATGCCTCAAATTGCAGGGCTGGTGTTAACATGCATGGCACTGTGTGTTTGTGTGTATGCGAGAGAACATGAGAGATTGAAACAGAGAAAGGTAGAGTGGGTGAGAGAGAAAAGAGAGGATTCACTAAACAGCTGTGTTAAATTTCTGTGCAGAGTTTCAGTGCAAACCCCTGTCACTCAAATGAAAAGGCTAACTTAACAATAAAAATTTGCTGTTAATTTATTTACTCTCAGACCAAGATGAAAGAGACTTTCTTGTTCGATAGAACACAAAAGATAATTTTTAGCTTTGGTAATACATAAAATGTATTTAAAAATGCATTTATTTACTCTCAGACCAAGATGAAAGAGACTTTCTTGTTCGATAGAACACAAAAGATAATTTTTTGCTTTGGTAATACATAAAATGTATTTAAAAATGCAGGAATAAAAAAAACGCCTAACTGAGACTTATACTTCAGGTAATAATTTTGTAAAAACAATCTTTGTAAGAGAGCCTCAAAGAAACTGCATAAACCTACAGTACATAAAAAAATAAATAAATTGTATGCCAATCACATATTTAACATACAAGGTCATGTTTTGATTTCACAGATATAAAAATATACAGCAGGTAAAATAAATTTTAAACACATCGTTTTTTTTACTCATAAATACATTTCTAAAGGAGTCATTAACATGGAATTTAGCCAGATTTTTGAAAACGTTAGTTATGTATAATAACAATAAAATGGCATAAAGTGAAAGTGCTGAACTACTGAAAAGTCTTTAGTTTTTTTTGGTAATAACAGCTTCAAGATGTTTTTTTTGTGGAGAATGCAGTTGCATGCATTTTTCAGGTGTGATTTTCCCCCAGACTTCAACAGTCTAAAAGTCTTGATGGTTCTGTAGGTCTCGTCTATCAATTCTGAACTTTAGTTCTTATTTTCTATTGGATTCAGGTCAGGTGATTGGCTAGGCCATTCTACAGCTTTATTTTCTGTTTTGGAAATCAATTGAGTTTCCTTTGCGGTGTTTAAGGCCAATGTTTTATTGAAATGTGGTTTCATCTTTATCATCCTAGTAATGCAGGTGTTGGGACTGAACCAGCTAATATTGATTTACACTGACGAGTAACAGGGTTGCTTTCTAACTACTGAGATCTTTCAGTTGCTGTCTAGAATTTTCATGCCTTCTTACATTCTTTCTATATTCATGTGTTTCCCTGCGTAATTTCATTTTATTACACATAACTTAATTACACACTTCCTTCAGCTCCAGGCCAGTTGAGAATTTCCCTCCAGCATCTTCAGGGTCTTCCCTGAGGCCTCCTCCTGGTGGGACATCCCTCCCTAGGTAGGTGTCCAGCTGACTTCTCTATATGTGGAGGAGCAGCGCCTCTACTCCGAACTCCTCCCGGGTGACATAGCTCGTCACCCTATCTATAAGGGTGTGCCCTTCCACCTTGTGAAGGAAACTCTTTTTGACTGCTTGTATCCGAGATCTTGTCCTTTCAGTCATCAATCATTTTGGTGATCCAAAGCTCATGACCATAGGTAAGAGTAGGAACGTAGATTGACCAGTAAATCAAGAGCTTTGCCTTTTGGTTCAGCTCCCTCTTTACCACAATGGACTGATACATTGACCGCATTACTGCTATTGCTGCACCTGTCAATCTCACGTTTCATAACTCCCTCGCTCTTGAACAAAACCGCAAAATACTTAAACTCCTCCACCTGGGGTAAGAACTTTCCTCTAATCTGGAGATGGCAAACCACCTTTTTCCAATGGAGCACAATGGTCTCGGACTTGAAGGTTCTAATTCTCATCCCAGCTGCGTCACACTCGGCAGCAAACTGCACCAGTGCATGCTGAAGGTCCATGTTTTATGAAGCCAACAGAACAACATCGTCAAGCCTTTGAAATTCTGTCTATAAAAATTATGAACAGAATTGTTGACAAAGGGAAGCCCTGCTGGAATCCAGCATGCACTTGAAACAAGTCTGACTTATTGTCCGCAATGGGAACCAAACTCTCACTCTGTTCATACAGGGATGAGACTGCCCTTAACAAAGTGCCTCTGACCTCATACTCCCAGAGCACCTTCCACAGAATGCCACGAGGGACACGGTCGAATGCCTTTTCCAAGTTCACAAAACACATGAGGATGAACCCTTGAGCACCATGGTGAGGGTATTAAGCTGGTCCAGTGTACCACGGCCTGGACAAAAACTGCAATTTTTCTCCTGAATCCTAGGTTCAACCATTGGCTGGATCCTCCTCTCCAGTACCCTGGCATAGACTTTCTCAGGGAGGCTGAGGAGTGTGATCCCCCTATAGTTTGAGCACACCCTCCAGTCCCCCTTCTTAAAAATAGGAACCACTACCCCAGTTGCCCAGTCCAGAGGTACTGTCACCGACCTCCATGCAATATTGTAGAGACATGTCATCCAAGACAGCCCCCAATATCCAGAGACCTAAGATACACAGGGTTAATCTTATCCACCCCCGCTGCTTTGCCAATGTACAAATATATAAACTATAATTCTATCTATGTTCATATATGACTAAATACAGTATGTGAAAATCCATATTTATTCCATATGTCACCTAAATCTTAGATTGCTGGAAAGTTTCAAATTGCAATGTTTTGGTATGCAATTCTTTTAACTAACTACATACAGAAAGCATCTAGGTCCAGCTTTCTGCGCCTAGACTGCAGCTCTGCACAAGATGCTTGGCCATAGGAGAAATGGTCGTGCCCAACTGAGCCTGGTTTCTCTCGAGGTTTTTTAAATTCTTTACTTTCGCCAATTGGTGAAGTTTTTTCCTCACCACTGGCTTGCATGGTTCGGGATCTGTAGAGCTGCGCATCAATGAAATTGCTCTTTAGTGTTTGGACCATTAGTAGTGATTATTAAACCACACTGAACTGAGTTAAACTGAACTGAACTTAAACACTGAAAACTGAACTGACACAGTTTCAATTTACTATTATCTTATGGGTGAAGCTGCTTTGACACAATCTGTGAATTTAATTGAATAGATGTGTTTTTTGTAGATTACCAACATGGTGATTAAATAGTGTGGCATATCATAACCATTAAAAGGAATTTACCTGTAAATGAATAATTCTAAATGTGATCTCAATTTAATAGTTGTGCTTATAAGCTATAGAACACAAGAAGGCATTTCTGAACCTAAATCTGCATACAATTCTGTTGGCTGAGCTGCTTTCACCCAGTTGTTTTTTGAAAACAGCATTCGCTGGTAATGATATCCCACAACCCTGTTTTAGCAAGTTGGTGGTTGTTGTAAAGAACGGAAGTGGCATCTTATGAATGGCTGAAAGATGAAAATTAATGCACAATCCTACTTTGATCCAACAAAACCTGACGAACATGTTTGTTGCCATTAGTTGTTTGGTTTCTGTCGATGTGGTGTGAACTGGTCTTAAAGGGAACACTGTTCCACTATGGATGGAAATTAATATTCACTATCTTGTTCCCCAAATTCATTTTTTATTATGCTTTCATCAGGAACAAATCAATTAAACAGCATGTAATATATTAGCATATCAAACAAAGCATGTTTTTTTTTTTAATGCGGCTTCCTGTACAGACGAGCGTGCAAAGATAAAGGAAATAGGTTTATAGAGAGCAGCTTTCCTGAACATCTCAAGGGCATTGGCAGACATTCTGCACTTCATTATGTCACTTTATATTGACATACAGCCACACTCTGAATTAAATGTGAGTTAATTCACTTAAATTTATGCAAAACACACTGCTGTATTTTTCTTCTGAAATACTTGTTAATGAGCACATCCAAGTACGCGATTATTCACTGGGAGTCAGCGCTCATCCTATCACACAACTAGATGTTTAAAATAGCATTAATTTGACAAAAAATGTAATCAATCATTTACATAATTTTATAGTATATTCAACAGTTCTTACAGTAGTTACAGCAATGTAAATTTTAATTTCTTATTTTTTAAACAAGCACTAGCTTGGACTGAACATGATTGTGTTCCAATTGGAGATGTTCATGTTAATCTGAAAATGAGTTTCAGAACTATTACAAAATACCAAGCAAACCAGCCCACAGGCAACTTTTTTTGTGAATGTGTTTTAATTTGAAATGTGGTAGCAAATGTTTTCAATTAAAAGCAATTTAAAAAATCCCGTACATCATTGTTCTATGCAGGGCTGTTGTAGAATTTATAAACCACTGGGGTTAAACTGAAGTTAAACTGAATCATTATTTTTTGCTTCTGCTCCAACTTGTTATTGTCTGTTACATCACTTCAGTATGTTTATCTTATTTAAGACCCTCACGAAACGGTATAATTATACACACATAAAAAAACAGCAATTTTTATAGAACATTTTATGCAAAAACCCTCAAAGCGATTTACACATTTTTTGGGGGGAATCTCCTCATTCACCACCAGTATACAGCAATTACCTAGATGATGCAACGGCAGTCATATTGTGCCAGATTGCACACCACACATCAGCTGATTGGAGGAGACAGACAAAGTGACGAAGCCAATATGATATGGGATAGTTAGGAGGCCATGATGGACAGAGACCAGAGAGCAAATTTTGGCCAGGATGCCAGGGTTAAACCCTCACTCTTTTTCAAAGAACATCCTGGGATTTTTAACAACCACAGGATTGCTGGCAAAAGCCAGTCTCTTGCTCAAAATCCTTAGTTCCTTAGTCCTTACAAAATTTCTGTCAATGAACATGTCAGTGCCATCAGAATGACAAGACCTTATGTCATTGCGCATAGACAAGACAGTCAAATTACTTAGTCATGTTGTCAATATAACAATGTACTCTGGAGGGTGTTCTGATGTAAACTATGGCCATTTTTTTCAGTTTGTACTGTGATTGTTGACAGATCATGTCATTGTGATAAAGAAAAAAAATACATCCCTACATAGCACAAAGTAAAAACAAATACATAAGAAAATCTCCTTTGAATCTTCTTTTCATTAGAAAAAGTCAAGATTTACCTGGTAAAAAAAGTTACCAATTGTAGACAGAATTAGAAAAGATAGCCTAATGAAAATGTATAGAAAAATGCATTATGAGAAAATATTATGACAGCTTGTTTAGCCATTTAGCATGTAAAGACTTAAGCCATGAACAAACGATTAAATGTTTTGGAGGGTGAGACTATTCGACAGAGACCAAAAATAAAACACTTTAACCAACATGACATAAACAATTGATAATGTAGGAAACATCAAAGAATTATACATAATCATTTACATGGATGTACAAAAGCTTTTGCAACTTGTTCAAAGCAACGAGAAACTGCTTTTCTGATGTGCACAAGTGACACAATGATGTGAAGATTGAACAGATTTTTTTGAGAACTTCAATTCTGATCTGAGAAATGTACCAAGTCATTGAGAAAAATGTTAAAATTATTTCGAAAATTGTGCCAAAGCAATTGAGAAAAACATTATTAGAAAAAGTCAAGATTCACCTTAGAGAAATGTTCTAATTGTAGACAGATTTAGAAAAAAAGTCTAATAGAAACTGATGGAACAGCGGAATGAACTGGCAACATATCCAGCATAAGTTTTACACAGTGTATGCCCTTACAGCTGCAACCCACTACAATGGGAAACACCCATACACATTCATTCACACACATTATGGTCAATTTAGTTTATTCAATTCACCTATAGCACATGCAAGGAAAACCACACCAACACAAGGAGAACATGCAAACTCCACACAGAAATGCCAACTGACCCAGCCGGGACTCAAACCAGCAACCTTCTTCTTGTGAGGTGATGGTGCTAACCACTGCATCACCGTGTCGCCCTCTAATAGAAATGTATAGAAAAATGAATTATGACAAAACATTATGACAACTTGTTCAGCCATTTTGCATGTAAAGGCTTATGCAATGGAGACCAAAATAATACATTTTCATCAGAGACTTGTATATAATCATTTGCATGGATGTACAAAAGCATTTGCAACCTGTTCAAATGAATGAGAAGCTGCTTTTTTGATGTGCACAAGTGACACAAAGCACAGGTAGTTTTGAGAATTTCAATTCTGATCTAAGAAATATACCAAAGTGACTGAGAAAATTTGTAATAATGGTAATAATAATATTTGTAATAATAATCCTCACAAAGCAGACAGAATAAAGGCAACCTATCTGTCTTAGGTCAGTCCTGCATGTTCACATTCCTCTATTTAAAACACTTTTTGGCTCAATCGCACACAAAGATATCGATCGATGTGGCAACAATGACATGACATTGAGTTGGTGGGAGTTGGGCAGGAACTGACGCTGGAATATGACCGCATTAAATATACAGCCAACCCGCTGGAGATTTCCTCACCTTCTTTCATCACTAAAGCCGTCGGGTGGATTGCACACTGCTGTCCATCCTATGCTTTGCCCTCCATTCATCTACACAGTCACCTAGACAGCTCATCAGACAGCCTTGCCTTATGCATGCTTTGAATATGAAAACATTTTCACTCGATCCTCCATTTCATGCCTTCCCATTAGTTTTAAACACTCCATGCTTTAATTTTTCATCACATGTTAAACATAAATTTTTTATTCAAGACTCATGTAATGTATATTAGAATGTCAATGAAAATGTGCCTGTCTTGTTTCCTGGTTTAATAAAACCTAGATTAATAAAAAAATAATAACAATTCACTTTTGAGAAGCACTCCACACTAATTCTTGCTAGTCAATCATGGAAATTTTTTAATTTTTACTTGTTTTGTTTACAGATACATTGGTCAATAGAAAATTAACTAAATCTCTCGCGTTTTCACTCACAAATGCATCATTAAATCAACCATTTTGAAATATTTATGACTTTAAAACATAGATCACACTGCCTTTTTGATGTTTTTAAGCTTCACAAAGGATTGCTTTGAAAATATCCATCATAAGCTGCAAGTGGCCAAAAATGCAGGTAGCTTCTAAAAAAATAGCATGTTTAGTATCATTGTATTTAGTTGGCACCAAGGAAGGCAAGGAGTTTCTCCTAAAAAAAATATTTTAACATATAAATTCAAACCTTTACACCAAATTTCTGAATAGACATACAAATAGGGCCTCATTCGACACACCGAAGAGGGTCTTAATGGGATAATTCACTCAAAAATAAATTTTCTGTAATTACTCGCCCATGTTTCTGCGATTTCTGCAATATTTTCAAATGTGTTCTAGGATGAACTGAAGTCTAAGATCTATTGAAAAACTTGAGAGTGAGCAATTACTCTTTCCCTGACGGTACTTTTTTTTTTTTAAGTTGCCAGCCACCAATAGCATTTTTGATGATTTTCACTTAAATTTGACAGCCTTCACAATTTTTTTCTGTTACAATATAAATATATAAGCATGTTATCAATTAAAATAAAGAACCAGACTTCTGTTTTTTACAATAACAGCATATATATATATATATATATTAAGGCTGTCAATATTAGCGCGTTAACGCACGTGATTAATTTGAAATATTTAACGCGTTAAAAAAAATTAACGCATTTATCGCAGTTGCAGTTTTTTTTTATTTCCTTTTGTGGTCAACGTGTGTTCAGGGTCGGGCACGCCCATAGAGGCGACCTCCTCACTTTTATCCGCGACACCCACCCCCTCCCTCCCGGTCCTAACTTTAAACCGCAAACCGGTAAGTTTTGGGTTGATGGCGGCGTGATCACGGTTTGCCTACAGCGCCAGTTTAGCTTGCTCCGGTCCTGCGTGTGTTTAATGTGCAAAGAAATATGGATAAAGGAGAATATGGATCCATGTAAATGTATTCAGTGAAAGAGCCAGATGATGTCACAAGCTGTCAAAGACAACCCATTCCTCTCTAAGTTGACTCCAAGCGCCCTCAACACTACACGCAACTTTTGTAAAGCGTCTGCTTCACGTTGACGTGTCAGAATCCTTGATTGAGAAATAAAGCCATACTTTAGAACGCTTGGTTTAAGCAAATTTGATTTGATCGTGCGTGTTGATGATCTGAAGGGAGTGGGCTGCTCTCTCTCTCTCTCTCTCTCTCTCTCTGTGTGTGTGTGTGTGTGTGTGTGTGTGTGTGTGTGTGTGTGTGTGT
>CAIGQZ010001256.1:447809-460367 GCA_903798205.1 Danio tinwini | reverse complement strand
TATATATATATATATGCATTTTTTTAACCCTTAAACATGCATCATAACTGCCTGGTTGACATTTTATATAAAAAAAAATATTAAAATGGTGTCAAGATTACAATTCTATTAAAAGTGTATTTTTTGTTTTAATGCGGCAGTCTCGGCCTACAACATGTTACCAAATAAAACTTGTATTGGCTTCATTATTCTTTTAAATGTACAACAATATTTTACATAGGTCAAAGTTTTCACCTTTAAAAGACAGAAGTAAACTATTTCCTTTTTTGATTTTCAAGCCTGTATGTAAACATGCATAACAAAATGCAGTAAAACAAAACACCAATTTTCACTACATATAGCACCAACGTTGTAATAATTGGGATAGAAATTGGGTAATATGATAAAAAAAATGTATCTATAAAAGCTATGTTAGTAGAGCTAAAATAACTGAAAATGGAAGACACTACAAGCTAGAAGACACTACAAGCTTGAAGATGTAGACTTTACAAATATGTGTTAACACAAGCCAAATGGGTGGCTGTCATTTGCAAGAACAGCTTTAATACTAAACTCACCTGAGGTAATTTTAAGTGTGATAACTATTTATAAGAAATAGAAACACATGCTTGTGGTGGGATATATACATATAATAGAAGACTGAATGGGTTTAATGTGAGAAAGTGCAACAAAAACTGCAAATGAAAGAAAAACATACAACATAATACAAAACATAATATTTTAACCCTTATTTGCAATACAAATAGTCTTTGTAATTACATGATGCTTCATGCATGTGTTAATTGACTTTAGTGAGGTATGTTTGCCACAATTTTCAGAACTTGTGTTCAGCATTATTCGATAGCCTCTAGTATCTATATGGATTCCTTATAAGACAAAAGACCCAACAAAATTAGGAAAAAAATGAAATAATGATCATTTGAAATGTTACATGCATTTTCAGTGCAGATGCTGATAAACATTTGCCAGGTGGTTACTGTAGGCTTGTGGTTTTTCTTGTCCTGCATCTTGTGTTTTGCTAACACTTAGTCTGGAGTTGAAGGTGAAAACATCATCCAACTCATTAGGGAGCTGTCGAGCATGCAGCTACCAGCAGAGCCAGCAAATTCTCCTACTGGATGGGCAATAAAAGAGCACTACATTGCCACTTTCTCTTGCCAACTCCCTTTCCACCATCAGTGGTGAAGGCACGAAAAAGGAGCCCACACCACAGCTGTCCAGCTCTACAGAAGATTACCGGGGAATCTGGCTGCTGTCTCCCACTGTGCTTGTGTTCGAATGTGCTGGGAGTGACGGTGTGCAGTTGGGAGGTATGGATATTAATCACGGTGAGCAGTGCAAGCCTGGGTCTGCTCTAGAAGATGGATGTGGTGTGAGTACGGTGATGTCACCCTGACAAATGGCTTGGTGATGTTGGAGGAGACTTGCACATCGCCTCTCATTTCAATTAGTTCCTAAGCTCTGCTACCTGCTCCATACACTCATGCGGGTTAGGAACGCACACATATAGGCATAACAAACACACAAATTCTCTCCTTGGGCCATAAACCAATCTCACCTTTATCAAGCTGAAGTGATGGCCATTTTTTTAAACAGGCTGTACAGATACATTCAGGAAACATTTCACATTAATGGAGCGCTAATTTGAAGTTCTTTATTGTTGCTGTCATTGCAAAATGAAGTACTAGCTTTTACTACTCAACTCTCACTTTTAGTAGTATATTGTAATAGTGTAATGATTGCTGTTGTTTAACGGAGAGAATATTTTGTTTAACACATTTATTAAACTATAGTTTTAATAGCACATTTTAAATAAGCCTTTTCTTTTGTCTTTTTCCTTATATTTTATTAGTTATTTTCAATATACTATAATTCAGCTTAAAGGCTTAACTAGGTTAATTAGGATAATTTAGGTTAATTAGACAAGACATTGGACAAAAGTGATTTGATTGTAGCCTATCAAAAAAGCAGTTAATAATATTGACCTTAAAATTGATTTTAAAAAAAGTGAGACTGCTGCTTTATTCATGCCAAAAAGAGACTTTATCCAGAAGAAAAAACATTATAGGAAATACTGTGAAAATTTCCTTGCTTGTCAATAAAAATTTCACAGAAAGTCTAATGATTTTGACTGTAGCTGCTTATTTTCCTTAATTGTATGAAATAATTAAACCCACCAAATAGAAAGTCAGTCGGTCGGTCGGTTTGTTTGCTTGCAATTTCAGTGGCTCATTACTATTCAAAGCAGGATTGAGCCAAGATATACTAACAGCGAGTTAAACTCTCGTATTTCTGTAAAATATGTTGGCTACAATAAAAAAAACATTGAAAACATAACAAACTTTACCTTTATGAAATGGTAAAGTGGGCAACACATAGCAGCACAGTGGGTAGCATGTTCTCTACGTGTTTGTGTGGGTTTCCTCTGGGTTTCTTTCTGAATGTAAAAGTGTATGGGTGTTTCTCAGTGTTGGTTTGCAGCTGGAAAGGCATCTGGTGCGTAACACACATGCTAGTTGGTGGTTCATTCCGCTGTGGCAACCCCTGATTAATAAAGGGACTAAGCCAAAAAAAAATTATGAACGAATGAATTAATGAATGAAATGGTAAAAGCTCTAGTCACTTTCATGGGTTCACCAGTCATATGGGTAAGGAAAAAACAAGATTCAGAATTTGTAATTTATGTAAAGCTTTAAATAAGTTATAAAACAATAAACTAGAAGAGTATCCAGTAATTTATTTTTCAACATATATCGAAAAGTTATTGGGATTCCAATTTGTTGGATCTCTATTGAAATAATAATAATAATTATGGGAATAATATTTTCAAAAACCATGCCAATCTAGGATGGATTGATATCTCTGAAAAAAAAGCTAATAAGAACTTGTATCTATGATGCAAATTGCTGCTCTGAGCCAATGAAAGCCACAGAACATAAAATAGCAAAAAAGTACTTAAATCATAGATCTTATCAGACTGACCCCTATACCTTTAAAGCTGATCTATCTTATGTTTAAACTCCCTTCTGTCTTTAAAACAGCTTCTTCAAGAGTTCAAGAGCCTCTGCTTGTGCAAAGCAAGCACTGGGCAAGAATTTGATAAGTGTCCCTTGGGCTCTGAACTCCAGCTTAACACACAACTTGGGCTTTGAACCTCTCAAGCTTTTAATCCGGCTAAATAATGGGAACACATCTAATGCCCTGTATATGGGATGAAACCCTGTGTATCTTGATGCTACAGTAATGAGCTGGGCATTTGCACTGGTTGTCTCCTGCAAATAACCTTTGAAGTCTATTATCTACAAAAGCCTGTATGCTAAATTATAGAGTGTTACTTTCTAGACCATAATGACAGCACCATATATGGGCTGTCTAAATGACTAAGAAGTTCTAACATAAACTGCCAAAAACCTTCGGAAAAAATATATTAATTATTAATCTGACAGACTATAAATGTCATTTGGGTCAGCATCATGTGTGGGAGAAATGCAATATTTTTAAATAAACGAATGTTTTGAAACAGGACTGTGGAAACTCTAGAGAGATACTGTATCTCATGAGATCATGTGATTAATTTTGTACATGTAATCAAATTCATTGATAAAGAGTTGCCAAAATAATCTGTTTTCAACTGTTTAAGTTAACTGCATGCATATATATTTATACAATTATTTTAGATTTATATTTATAACAGCAAATTGCATCAATTTTACACCACCCCTTCATGTCTGAAATTTTATTGTGCAGTAAAATACTGTAAGGTGTCATTTTTTGTCTTTTATTTTGTAATATAGTCTTGTATAGTCAGGTTTTGAACCTGTTCTTAACGTTTTGAATTCATTCCTACTTTTAGGATACATTCCTAAAACTTTTAAACTAGCTGTCATTAAGCCTCTTATTAAAAAAACACAGCTTGATCCTGAAAAACTAGTAAATTATAGACCCATTTCAAACTTGCCTTTTCTATCAAAGATATAGAAAAAGTCGTATCTGCTCAATTATGTTCCTTCCTACAAAGAAACAATATTTATAAAAAATTTTGATTTGGATTTAGAGCATTTCATAGCACAGTAACAGCACTCCTAAGAGTTACAAATGATTACCTCCTTCTGTCTTCTGATCGTGGTTGCATTTCTCTCTTAGTGTTATTGGACCTCAGTGCTGCATTTGATACGATCGATCATAATATTGTCCTTGATAGGCTTGAAAATTATGTTGGTATTACAAAAACTGCATTGGCCTGATTCAGGTCTTATCTATCTGAACGTTATCAATTTGTATCAGTAAATGAAGAGGCATCATACAGATCAAAAGTACACTGTGGGGTACCACAAGGCTCAGTTATTGCTCCTTTACTTTTCACACTATGTATGTTACCGCTAGGTAATATCATTACAAAACATAGGTTAGCTTCCACTGTTATACTGATGATACACAACTTTATATCTCCTCTCAACCTGAAAACTTGTATGAATTTATGAAATGAACTGATTGTATAGCTAATATTAAAAAATAGATGACTAATAGCTTCTAATTTCTAAGTTCAGATAAAACTGAGGTCTTGCTTATTGGACCCAAAAACTTCACACGTAAAAACCTAGAACACTGTCTAACCCTTGATGGATTCTTAGTTTGGTCCTCGTCTTCAGTTAAAATTTCTGGGGAGAAAAATGATGTCAAACTTAGACATATGATATCAATGTCTGATGCGGACAAGCTTATTTATGCTTTCATGCCTTCTCAATTAGATTAATTGTAATGTGTTACAAGGCGGTTGCCCTGTTGGCCTAATTAACAAACTTCAGCTTCTTCAAAATGCAGCTGCTAAAGTGCTTTCTAGAACAAAGAAATATGATCATATTACTCCAGCTCATTCATCATTGCATTGGCTCCCTATTGAATATTGTATAAATGAAAAAAAAATATTGACTACCTACAAAGCCCTGAACAGCTTAGCTCTCCAGTATTTGAGGGAGCTCCTGATGTATTATAGCCCCTCACGTCCTCTATGCTCAATTAATTCTGGATAATTGATTATTCCCAGAATATCAAATTTAACTGTAGGTGTTACATTTTTCTTATATCTGGCACCTAAACTCTGGAACAGACTTTCTAGCACAGTTCAAGAAGCAGGCACACTCTGTCAGTTAAAAACTAGATTAAAGACACATCTCTTTGCATTAACATACACAAAAAACACAAATGCTGTTAAAATCCAAATCCTCTAAAGAATTGTTAGTCTGCATTATTTAGGGCAACCAGAGCCGGTAACACTTCCCTAAAGACATTATAATTTGTTTGGTATCTGTGTTTATGCTAGTTTTTTTTATTATTATCAAGGTTTTCACAATCTTGGACCAGGCCGTATCCTGAACAGCTGCTGTTGTGGTCATGGAGGAGTGGAGAGCATGAGACTGATTCCTGTAAAACCCCAGTGACAGACAGTCCTCACATTGATCCTGAAGGGCCAGCCTGTACACTAGTCAGTGACCTCTCCCACCTGCAGCTTCTCCACGATGTACGTCCAGCATTCTCCAGCCTCCGGCACCTAGACTGCAGCTTCCCACAAGATGTTAGGCCATAGGAGAAATGGTCGTGCCCAACCGAGCCTGGTTTCTCTCAAGTTTTTTATTCCTTCACTTTCGCCAATTAGTGAAGTTTTTTCTTTGCTGCTGTCGCCACTGGCTTGCATGGTTCGTGATCTTTAGAGCTGTGCATCGATGGATTTGCTCTTCAGTGTTTGAACTCTTACCAGTGAAAATTAAACCACACTGAAAACTGAACTAACACTGTCAATTTACTATAATCTTCTATGTGAAGCTGCTTTGACACAATCTACATAGTAAAAGTGCTATAGAAATAAAGATTAATTAAATTGAATTGTTTTCCTGTTTCCTGCCCTGCTTCCTGCCCTGTTCTCCTTTGTATAAATGTCTGTGTGTCATGTTCTCATTGGTTGATTCACGCCCAAACCCAATTCTACCCCTTAGCACTTCCTCTCACCCATTCCCAATTGTTTTTTTGCTTAAAGGCGTAGGGCTAAGGGGAAGAGTTACATACCCCTCGAAATGGAATTTTTTCAGGACCATACTTGAAGCCAAGGGTAAGAAAATTTCCCAGAATACACCAGCTAGCAACAGCATGGATGCACACGGAAGTAAAGAGATGCACAAATTTGTATTTTTTGTCATTATTAGAAATGTTTACAACAAACAAGCATATGCTTTAATACATTCATAATCGTGTTCCTGTTTTACAGTTGTTTAAATAAAATCCCCCTAAAATAAAAAAAAGCTAAATTTCGCTATCTATAATCCATAATAATACCTCCTGTATAGCAGTCCCACAACATTCTGACACTCGATGACACTCGAATATCCTGTCAGAAAAGTTTAGTGGGTGGGAATGACCTTTTCACAGTGTCTGTTATGTTGTTTTTGTGTGTTTACATAGATGAATATGGCCACTGTGTAAATACACAGTACATTTACAATATTATTGCTACATTATATTGTTTTAATAACATAATCTATGCCTTCAGTAATTTCCTGATAACTACCAAAAAATAACACAACTGGAATAACTACCGCAGTCAGTATAGTCAATCTCATATGAAGTAAGAGATTGTGATAACATATGATGACGCAGGTGTTGTAGTGGTGTCCCATTTCTTAGGGGTACATTTTGAAGCCCCTCCCCTTCACACTCGGTTTCATGGGCAAGGGGAAGGGGAGGGAGAAGGGGTAGGGCTACAAAAATAGAATTGGGATTAGACTTTAGTCTTTAGTCTTGTTCTTCATTGGTTATCCTTGTCATGTGTCTCATTTCTCTTTGGTTGTGTCATGTCATGTTATGTGATTCCTAATGTTTGATATAAATACAATCATGTTTCCTTGTTCCTTGTCTAGCTTCTTTGTGTAACCTCTGTTAGTGAGTTTTTGTTGCACATTGCCATGTCAAGCCATGAGTTTGTTTCTGGTCAAATTCATATTTGTATTCATGCCAAGTTCATATTTAGTTGTTTTGCACATTTGGTTAATATACTGTTTTTGGGTTCTATATATTCCTTTAGCTTAGTCCCTTTATTCTTCAGGGGTTGCCACAGCGGAATGAACTGCCAACGTATAAAGCATATGTTTTACACAGTGGATGCCCTTCCAGTTGCAACCCAGTACTGGGAAACATCCATGCACATTCATTCACACACATACACTACGGCCAGTTTAGTTTATTCAATTCACCTATACCACATGTCTTTGGACTGTTGGAGAAACCAGAGCACCTGGAGGAAACCCATACGAACACAGGGAGAACATATAAACTCCACACAAAAATGACAACTGCACTGGACTCAAACCAGCAACCTTCATGCTAAAAAATCTAAAAATTTACGTTGATAAAAGACATTAAGTCACAATTTCTGAATGCTTGTACAATCCGGAATTTTAATTCAGGTCACTCGCAGCACATTTACATTATACACACGCATGGTCCATCAGACTAAACACTAAAACATATACTAATTCAATTGCATAATTTACAATGCATCCTACATTTACAAAGTTCAGTCTTTTACCTATACATACATACTTTATGAAGTATTGTTTGAAGGAAAAATTTCTTGTGACACAAAATTGTCTGTCTCTCAACACCAAATGCTGCCAATTATACAGCACCTCATCACTGCACAAATGCAATATTTTCTTCTTCAGCTTACATTCATTGCAAATAAGTAGCATAGGGCTTTGATTCATTTTAATCTGTCTTACTCTGCCATTCCCCTTTAATCTCCTAACACCAAAGAACTCTGTTCTCCCAAAGAAATAGAAGGAATAAAAAAGGTTAGATCTCTTTGTTTCATCTCTGCCTCCTGCAATCCCGTGAGAGCCCTATCTGTGCTCCTGAGCCTGGTGATGGGAGCTTGTGCCAGGGCCCCTGTTTGTTTGCCTTTTTTTCATCCCTTCCACATCTCACAGAAATCTGCCTGACAGTTCAGCACCACAGCTTTCCCCCACAGGACTCTCCATCAGATAAAATGTCATCGTGGCTTTGTTTTCCTGCTGCCCACTGGCCAGCCAAGCTTTGCCCACCTGATAGCCAACAGCACAGTAGCCAAGAGCTTCACATGGTATGACTGTTCTGACTAGATTCTTTCTAATGATGTACTTTGAGTAAATGAAGGATGTTTTATCATTCCTAAAAAAATTGCCTCCAGCCTAACTTCTTTGGAACCCAAACTCATTGGATAAACATGCCCATGGCAATGTTTGTTCTTCAAAATGATATTGCATTTGCTTGTTGCACATTTCAAAGCTTGTTGCACATTTCAAAGTGAATTATCCAGTGAGTGGTGCTAAAAGCCTTTTCCGTTTTATTCAAAACAGATGAACATAAATCTGATCATTTGTAATTATGTGGACAGTTGTACATATAGCTGCGTTTTAAAAATGAAATGTCTATATCAGTGGTTCCCAATCTTTTTTAACTGATGGCCCACTGAACAAAACACGTATGTTTCCACGGCCCACTGCAAATTTTAAATGAACAAGTAATGTTATTTAAATAAACTGACAATTATTTGAATTGACATAAAATGTTCAATAAAGATCACCAAGCCAAGAGAGACTCAGGCTGACAAATTTTTAAGGAATCGGGAAAACCAATATCTAGGCAGACACCATAAACAGGTAGACCATCAGCAGACCAATCAGGAAAACAGACAGAGCGGGATCAGACTAGACCTGTGATATTTTTGTACAATTCTGAATTTTTGCCCTGGTCCCATGCAACATTTGTGTTAGATTTGAGCAAATACAAATATGACCTTGTTGATTGTAAGTATATGGCATCCTGAAAGTTGAAAACACTGGTCTGTACCACCAAACCTAAACCTTATCCTAATCCTAACTGACAGTGTTAACAAAAGCAAATGTGAAATACAACTGCATATCCTGAACCAACCAAAGTGTGACTTGTGCTTTGTAGCATAATGTAACTAGCAATGGAGATGAGGATCCATGTGCAGTTTATTTAAGAGATTAGTCAGGCAAACTGGAGTAAAGAGGAAATCCAAGAGCAGAGTGAAAAACCGGCAAATGATCAGAGCAGGTGGCAAAAACAACAGGAAGGATAAACAAAACGGGTCAAAAACATGACAGGGCAGAACAAGAATAACACTTAGAAATGTTACAAACAACAGGACTCAGCAAATTGTGTGTGTGAGTGAGGTGTAGGGCTGGGTGATTAATTGAAAAATAATCGATAAAATTTTACCAGGTCAATTTTTTTTACGATTACTTTCCCTACCACATGTGGAGTTACGTGACCCCGCTCTGTTAAGGCTGATATACTTAAGGCTGATATAAGGCTGTTATACTTCTGCATCGAGCGTATGGTCTGGGGCAGTCTTCACATGGTCACATACCTGTACACCTCTTAAAAATGTAACTACACGTTGCGATGACGCTTAGCACAAACTCTGTGATTGGTCGGTTTGGTATCTGTGACTAGTATGGGTGGCACAGAAAGCAACGGGCTGGTGGAATGAGTGTTTAAGTGTCGAGCTCCACGGAGGAGCTCCATATGGAAACTTTTGTTTTGTGTTTACCTTATAATTAAAGTTGTTGCACATCCGCTGGTTCCTGCCTCTGAATGAGCGAGCTTTAGCTTCTTGTACATTAAGGTAGCATTCAGAAAAAAAAAAAAAACCCCGCAAAGAAACTCGACACAAAGGAACATAAAATCGTTTAGAAAGTGCTATTGCAGAGCAACACAGACAGCAAGCAGAAGTATAAATGCACAGCTACACGTTAGACAATTGCTGTGGGTCACGCCGATCACTCGACACAAAAGTATAAATCACTCTTTAAAGGCTGAGGCTGATTTATACATCTGCGACCATTTGCAGCCACAACTGATCTCTGGTCAAGTAGAACAATGGACCCTTTCTTGAGCCTTACTTTGCACTACCAACTTTAATTATTATTAAAATCAAGTAATATCTCACTTGTAATATCTGAGCATATTTACTGTACAAAATTTGTCAGTAAACTATGAGGGCAAAAGCAAATAAATAAATAAAAGTGCAGTAGGTAGTAATGTCGCCTCACAGCAAGAAGGTCGCTGTGTCGCAGGTTCAAGCCTCGGCTGGGTCAGTTGGCGTTTCTGTGTGGAGTTTGCATGTTCTTCCTGTGTTTGCGTGGGTTTCCTCCGGGTGCTCCGGTTTCCCCCACAGTCCAAAGACATGCGGTATAGATGAATTGGGTAGGCTAAATTGTCTGTAGTGTATGAGTGTGTGTGTGAATGTTTCCCAGGGTTGCGGCTGGAAGGGCATCCGCTGCGTAAAACATGCTGGATAAGTTGGTGGTTCATTCCGTTGTGGCGACCCCAGAAATGAATGAATAATCGAAATCGAGTTAAAATGTACAATTATTTAAATTTAGATTTTAGGCCAAATTGCCCAGCTCTAGTGAGGTGTATTTATAGTTCATGAATCAGTCTTCACAAGCTTTAGCTGTGTGTTTGCAATCAAAGCAGTCCAGTAGTCCAGGTGCATGCTTTCCAGCAATCTGTAAGTCTTAGATCGCTGGTGATCGTGACATATTGGTATCACTTTATGGGTTGTTTATAAAACTGTCATTACATCATTATAATCGTGATATGATCTCATGAACATGAAGGAACATTTATGCATGTTTATGACAACTGTCAGTAGGTGTCAGTCCAGGTATTTCATTTTAAATGTGAAGATGGCATTGTTTGAGATGTCTTAATGACAACTTCACATTAATACATAACCTGCCTTTTTTTATGAAAAATCGACATTACCAAGACAACATAACTTGTCATAAATATGTCATAAACATGACTGACACAAGGCTATTAATATTGTGTCATAATATCTTATTACAATTAATGACATTTTAATGTGATTCAATTTGTTCAACTGTAGTGGAGGTCAAGAAAAATATTAATCACAATGCTATAAAATTCATGGCGCAGTTATAATGGCCTCATGACAATCATGTTTGTGACAGATTTTTGACAAGTTATTTTGTCTTAATAATGTCATCTTGTCATGACAGACAAACAAAGGTTGTGAGGTATTTATGTGTTGTCATAACAAAGACATCTCACTCAATGTCACATTTGCATTTAAAATGACATAACTGAGCTAATAACACTTCATAACAGTTGTGGTGCATAAAGCCTCTTTCGTTATCATGACGTGTCATGTATATATAGCTTTCATGACAGCCTTATGAACACCCCTTTCAAGTAAAATGTTACCAGCATATACATTTTTACATTTAATTCTCAAGGGAATGCTATATTAGATTAAAAAAAATTAGGCAACATTACAATGTTAGAACAAAATATAATTATTATCACCTCGATTTACAAGCCATGCAGTTTTAAAAAAAATTTGAGATCCAACCATAGTATTTTTGCTAAACCCTGTTGTGAACTCTCTTATAATGCCTTAAAACTCTACGTATAGGTATTGTAACATGACTTACTACTGCAACTTTTTACCAATGCAAGTCATATATCGTTTTTTGGGCCAAAGATTCCAAATTGCCTAAAATGTAATGAGGGCAGAAGAATCAAATGAATGTCTTTTTTTACTGGGGGACACCAATGCATTTACTCTCATCATTCTAAGTTAATGCTACTTGCCATATTCTTGTTTCAGATAGTATAAACGCATTCTACAACCAGAGAACCTCATCTCATATCCTATTTTCTACATCCTCCAGGAATAAATTAATAAAAAGGCTCCCAGCTCTGCAGGTAATACAATTAAGTTTGACAACTGTGCTTTAAGGGTGAGCTGACAGTGCAGAAATAGATGAGCCATTGTCTGGGAGAAACCCATGTCGCAGCACGACACACACCACATTTCCTGTTGAGCTAATAGACAAAAAGTACCTGCTTAAGGCATTCCAGTTTCACATGATCAGAGACATGTCAGTCACCCAAATCATTACTATTTGTCCTGCTCATGTTTTAGGTTGAAGATTCAAAAAACAAAAATATGAAACTTAAGAATGTAATACAAAACTATTTGTTATACTAAGACTGGCTAACATTTCGAATCAGATTCACAAGTTCTTGTTATTCAGTAAGATTAGTTCTTGCTTCATTTAATTAAGTGATTATATTTATTGCAAATGCTACTACTTTTTCTAAATATAAACAATTAGCATCAATTTACCAAAGGTGGTATAGATACCTGCATATTAAACTGTAAAACATAATTTCTGTCTGAAAATTTTATCCAAGCCTAATTACTACCCTTGACTCTAAACCTAGCTCTAACTGTAAGTTATTTCTACACTGTAAAAAATGCAGGGTTCCACACAATTCATTCATGTTGTCCAACACAAATCGATTAAGTTAACTTAACACTTTTAACAAATTTATGTGGATTGAACATTAAAAAAAAGTTGTCCCAATGAAATATCAGGAATTGTGTTAATTCAGCTCGATTTAATTAAGTAGTTTGAACAAGTTAATATATATATATATATATATATATATATATATATATATATA
>CAIGQZ010001256.1:426641-447709 GCA_903798205.1 Danio tinwini | reverse complement strand
TTTTTTTTTTTTTTTTTTTTTTTTTTTTTTTTAGTGTAACATAAGATGGAAAGGACATGTGAATAGCAAAAATGTAGAAGCACCAAACTCAGATTATAAGCAAAAATTTGAAACAGATTGTTTGATTTGTATTGTTATTTATGTTTATTTTGGAATCAAGAAGATGTTGATCTAAAAACATGATGCAGTTCTATGTTAAGTATAAACATGTATAATCTCATAATGCGCTCACATGAAACATCTACTTAGGATCAATCAGTGCATTTTAGTGCCAGCATTCACTCCTGCTGTTAACAGAAAACAACAACAACAACAACAACAACAACAACAACAACATTTGGATCCTTTGTCCTGACACATTTGCTGCTTGTTTATTAGACAACACTCCCTACAGTATGTTCTTAGTGCCAACCGTGGAATAAAATGATCTTTAAAATGCGTACAATAAATCACTTAGTTAATCTGCAAACACTGCAATCAACTGTGTTGTGGACGTGAACGGGAGTGCAATTTACACCGGTAGTCTTTCAATCCAAAAAGTGTCTCACAAGCTGCAGCACACAGGCACCTCAACCGTAACTCTCAACATGCAAAACATCTCAACATTTTAGCAGTAGATACCGTAGCACCTTTGTCATCATCTGATGTAAGCGCCAATTTTTTTTCTCCTATATTTCAGTAGTGTGGTTTGACTATGGGACAAAAGCAAGCATGAATGCAAAAGACTGAAAAAAAGAATAATTATTAACAAAAAGACTGACTCTCACAATGTTTACAAATACAAGTGCAGCCAGGTCATTTTTGGCTAAAGATGTCACCAAATTTACCATTTTATTCCAAAAAGGATATGTGAATTGTGCTTTTCCTGAAAAAAATATCCCAGTGTGTTCTGGTAATTTTACAGCAATTTACCAATATTACTGTGTGAAAAGGGCTAACTAGGAAATTACTTTGAGTGCCCTGTAAACCAAATAGCAATGTCCTGTCAACCATGAAGAAAATCATAGCAACCATATAGTTACAGAAAATACTCTGTGATTTGCAGTAGTCAGATGGGCACTTCATACTGTATGTTAAGCAAGATTCTGCACCAAATCATGTAAAATGTTTTTAACAGTACCATTTTCTTTTCAGCTTAGTACCTTTATTAATCTGGAGGTCACCACTTTGGAATGAACCGCCAACTTATCCAGCATATGTTTTAATGCAGCGGATGCCCATACACTCTCATTCACACACATACACTACGGACAATTTAAATGTTTTAAATAATTATTATTATTATTATTATGATTTTTTTTTATTTTTGGACCTATAGCGCATGACTTTGGACTTGTGGGGGAAACCGGAGCACCCGGAGGAAACCCACTTAAACACGGGGAGAACATGCAAACTCCACACAGAAATGCCAATTGACCCAGCCGAGGCTCGAACCAGCGACCTTCTTGCTGTGAGGCGACAGCACTACTCACTGCACCTCCGCGTCACCCACAGTACTATATACTGTTAGATTTTATATTATATATATGTAAATATAACATTGTGTTTATATTTAATTTATAATTATTGTTTTAATTCTGTTTTCTTTTTGGAGACCCTTGGGCATCATTTATCTTTAGTGAAAGCTGTCAAAAAAGTGGAAATCTGTCCAGCAAATAGTACTGTAAATGACTCTCCTAGATTCTATAGTACCTGTCAGTTAGCCATGTTTTTCTCTGACACAGCCATATCATCCTGCAGCCCAGGACCGGTTACTCACTGAAGCTAAGCAGGGCTGAGCCTGGTCAGAACCTGGATGGGAGACTACATGGGAAAACTAGGTTGCTGTTAGAAGTGGTGTTAGAGAGGCCAGCAGGGGGCACTCAACCTGTGGTCTGTGTGAATGCCCCAGTAAAGTGAAGGGGACACTACACTGTCAGTGGGCGCCGTCTTTCGGATGAGATGTTAAACTGAGGTCCTGACTCTCTGTGATCATTAAAAAATCCCATGGCACTTCTCGTAAAGAGTAGGGGTGTAACGCCGGTGTCCTGGCCAAAGTCCCTCAATCTCCACTTTCCCATCATGGCCTCCTAATTATCCATATCCACTGAATTGGCTCTATCACTGTCTCTTCACTCCACCAATAGCTGGTGTGTGGTGAGCGCACTGGCGCCGCTGTCCTGTGGCTGCAGTTGCATCATCCAAGTGGATGCTACACACTGGTGGTGGTGTGAAGAGACTCCCCTCATGATTGTGAAGCGCTTTGGGTGTATGGCCATACACAATAAACGCGCTATATAAAAATACACATTACATTTACATTACATTTACATTACATTCTCATTCTGTGATATGAACCTGTCTAGCCTTTGTCTGCTGTGTGTGTATGTGTGTGTGTGTGTGTGTGTGTGTGTGTGTGTATGTCTGCGTGTGGGTTGGGTAAATGGGTCGAAAGAGGTCGTTTTCCTCCCTTGAACTCTTATGTCTTTCTTTCCTTCTCCATCTGCATGTTGATGTCATCTCATTTATTTCTCCGCTCTCCTTTTCTAAGGTTGGCTGATCTGGCAGTGCTCCGTTCACTCTGTCAGAGTGTAGATGAGGTGGTGGCTCAGAGAGAAAGAGGAAGTAGGTCTCATTATTCAAAGTGCTCTGTGTCGGGCCACTCAAGGCCTCTGATGATATTGTGTTGTGACCTTGTGGTTGTTTGGTTTGCGCATGCATTATGCTTCAGTGTGCTTGATTTAAGCAATGCTGCACCACAGCAGACGATTTTGAGATGGATAGCCATTATCTTGCCTTTTTTGTCCAAAAATTTTTTTCAGAATACTGCAAATACGTAGTCTAGTCATGAACAATCCACCAATTATGGACCACAGGTGCAACACTGAGCAATTAGTGCTGGTCATCTGGCTGTGTAATTTTGTTTAATATTAATCAAGTTCCACAATTTGGCTAATGTTGCAGACTGGGATATGAACTGCTTTCCCATTTGGAACATTATTTTGGACACTGAATATCTTCAGCAGATATGGACCAGAACTGGAGTGGAGATTTTGAGTGGCAGGCGTCTACCCTAATTAAACTATAAGTACAATTAGCCTTGCTTGTGAGCCGTTTCATAATTGTGACAGGTTCATTAATTATTTTACTTAAGGAGGCAGCTTCTGCCCAGATAGATGTTTGTGTGAAGCGTTTAGTGGCTTCAGAGCTCATTTGGTTGCTATTAAATTCTTTGGATTTGCATGAACACCTCTACTCATGAATCAGCAAAAATTAAGAAAATCTACATCACATGACTTGTAATGGACACATGCTATGTAAGTCAAACAAAAATCTAAGGCATGTATTAAATACTAAGGTATTCTAAAATATAAATCTTTTATGTCTTTGCAAAACCAGCTGGCACAATTACAGTGGGTGGTTATTACTAGGGTTGTTTTTAAGCTATTCTCAGTCATTGAAGTCAGTTTAGCAACACATTTGTCTTTAACAAACTTCACGGTTTGATACACTGTATATTTCATGCCTAGAGGATGCAATTAAATATATAGTAAAATTTAAAGACATGGGGTTTGTTCAAATTACTATCCTTAGCCTCTGCATTTCTTTGCATATACCAACTCCTGTTACATTACACATCCTATGTTGTTGCATTTTATCTATCTATCTATCTATCTATCTATCTATCTATCTATCTATCTATCTATCTATCTATCTATCTATCTATCTATCTATCTATCTATCTATCTATCTATCTATCTATCTATCTATCCATCCATCCATCCATCCATCCATCCATCCATCCATCCATCCATCCATCCATCCATCCATCCATCCATCCATCCATCCATCCATCCATCCATCTATCTATCTATCTATCTAGCTGTCTATCTGTCTGTCCGTCCGTCCGTCCGTCCATCCATCCATCTAATAATTATTTTGGTGGATCTTCTCATCTTTTCCTTATACCAGGGATGAACAAGTCTTGGAGGGCCATTGTCCTGCAGGGGTGCTCCAATCTTAATCAAACGTACTTGAACAAGCTGATCGATGTCTTCAAGATCACTTGTAGGGTACAGGCAAGTTTGTTTGATTAGGGGTGAAGCAAAACTCCAGGACCTGCACTAAAAAAACAAACCCCAACAATGATCAGACAATAATGGCTTTACAGTGGCTCTGTGGTTAGGCTTCTTGATTAGAACAAGAAAATCACTGGTTAAAATCCCGGCTTGGCCGATTGGCATTTCTGTGTGGAGTTTGCTTGTTGTTCATGTGGGTTTCCTCTGGGTTTTCTGATTCCCCCCACGATCCAAAGATATGCAGATGCGGAATTGGATAAACTAAATTGGCCATAGTGTATGAGTGTGAGCAAAAATGAGAGAGTACATTGGTGTTTCACAGTGCTGGGTTGCGGCTGGAATCATAAAACCAATTATGCTTAAAAACATTTTTGATTTCTGTGTAGAGTTGCATAGTGCCTATTTTGACAAATCAAACAAATTATCATTATATTTTAAATTCTAATTACACCCAATTAAAGGGTTGACTTGATTGATCTAGCTTGTAAATGCTGTTAAATAGAGTGTTTGACTTTTACTTGTGCACCAACTCAACCTACTCTTCATGGAGTTTTCTTATTTTATTTTATTTTTATTATTTTTTTTATATGAACAAACAAAGAAGTTCATGATTTCATTAATTTATTCATTCATGCATTAATTTATTTATGATGCAGTAAGGTTGCTCATGGCCCATGGACTTAACCTGTTTTTAGGATCTGCACCATTTCTGCCATGAACGATAACGTGATGACAGGTCTGTTAACCAAGTCCTAGGGTTTAGCTGTAAATATGAGCATGAGTTATTCAGCGAGAGGAGAACTCCAATGCTATGTGTCATTTTACACTTTGGATGATATCGCCAATGATTCTGAAGAGTAATAAAATAGGCCAATAAATGCCTTTGAACTGACAGTGCCCAACACAATCGAGATTTCAAAACAATTAACACCCAAAACAAAATAACACACATACAAAAGAGAGAGATCGACTTAAAATATCATTTTATACCCTGCCTCTGTTGCTATCTTGTGGCAGAACGTTGACCATCTTTGCTCTGCTCATTATGACAGGCTAGCCGATCTCCGAAATTATAATTATTTAAAACTATTCTTAAAAATAAACTGCATAGTTGCAATCTAAACTACATTCTGCCTGGTTCTCTAATCTGATTGGTTGATAGCCATCCAATATTAAAGCAATATCAGCACTGGTATAGCCTCTTCACCCTTGTGTATTACTCCGTCCACACTAGGACTAAAGAGGGCGTAAAAAAACAATGTAGACAAATATTGCAGCTGCTGGACAAAATAATAAACTTTTAAGGCTTTTGTATGCAAGAATGTAATTGTTTAGGTTGCAACTATGCAATTTATTTATAAGGATAGTGCCTATTTTCAATATTTATAATTTTGGAGATTCAGCGCGTTGGCGGCCATCAGCCTGTCATTTTGAATAGAGCAAAAACAGTTAACGTTCTGCCACAAGATGGCAACAGAGACCACATAATAAGTCCTTAAGGGAGAAAATTCAATGTACATTTCAAACTACAGCTGATCAAATCATTATAAAACACATAAGTGACATTCTAAGTTAATCTCTCTCATTTGTACGTTGTAGTGCTGTATACCATAGCAATCTGGTAGTGTTTGCTTTGCTTAGGCTTTTTCGGGGGTAGTTATTGTGATGTTCCGATTGTAACAGAGAAATACTGGGAAATCTCTGTAGACTAATGGCATTTCATGCAGTTCAGCCTTATAATCTTAAAATGTGAGCAAAATCACCTGTCTTGTCATCACTTAGATATTATGCTAAAGAATCATTTAAATACTAGTTCTAAATCGACGTTGGTAAATTAGTAATGGTTTCTGCTGTTCTGAGGGGTTAGCTGCAGATGTGAATGAATGGCAAAAGAAAGTATTTCCTCGTACAAAAGGATTTTTGAGACTCTCTGTGTTTGATTTTATTTTTTATATACACAATTATGCAGTCGAACTGTTGTGTAAATGCTATATCACACTCAAAGCAGTGCAATATGACTATATAGCCACATTGTACTACTTGTGTGATGTTGCTCATATATTTATATATATATATATATATATATATATATATTTTTTTTTTTTTTTTTTTGCTCCAAGTCCAATTAGTAAGAAGTGGAACCAGATAATCAGGCTCTTTCTAGGTATACTAGACAGTTTCTGGCAGGTGTGTGGAAGCAAGTTGGACCGGCCCTCCAGGACCAAGTTTGGGCACTCCTGTTCTAAGATATTGACCTTGCCTTGCCCATTGTATGCCCTGACTTACACTTGCTAGACAGTGGAAAAAAGTCCCATGTTTTCTTTTCTTGAAAAACACCACTTGTGTTTGACATTCTTATTCATATGAGACTTGATCCTTGGAGAACTGAAATTGCTAATCCACAATATAGTGATGTGTCAGTCCTCATAGGGATATGTCAGCAGCTAATTGTTAGAAATTGAGTTATTGAGCTGCTTGCCCTTGATGGTACCCTGAAGGACTAGCAGCAAATACAAATAGCCTCCCTGTAATATTGGCATTCTACTGAGAAACCCCTAACTTACCCGTGCCATAATATTGTTGTAATAATTGGAGCTCAGAGGCCATCAAATATCATGCCAGTTTGTTCAATTGATTCAGACAAGCCAAGAAGAGGGAGAGAGAGAGAGAGAGAGAGAGAGAGAGAGAGAGAGAGAGAGAGCAAGGGAAAATGTGAAACATCCAAAAGTCAGCCAAGAATTACCAAGTCAGAGAAATTCCTCAGGGCAAAGAACTGAAGAATTGATGTTTTCAAACTACCAGCCCCAGTGGCAATTCCAGTAGCAGCGTAAAATAGATTTATACATTTTTAGCTTTACATTTCATAAAATCTCATCCCTAAACTCTTATAGAGGATACTTAATCTAATTTCCATCAAATGTCTTTTTACAATAGAACTGTTGGTACAAACCCAAGTCAAATTGAATTCTTAATTTGCGATATTTTAGGAGTTAAGCTGTTGTCCTGTTTGTCAACTGTATACTTCCTTTCCAGGGGGTTTTGAATTATTGTTGTATGCTTTTAAGCCTTTACCGTTTCAAAAGTTACAGGTCTTTTTAGATATTAAAATGTACACTTTTGGTAAGGAGTACAAGGAGGTATGAACAGCAAAGAACAGCAACCGTATGTAAAGGGAATCTGAGGGAAAAGCTGAATCACACTTCAAACCAGGCAATGAAGCCAAACGTGGAGCTAGCCATTCTACCATCAGAAAAAAACAACTACAAAGCTTGTTTACACAGTGTAATCAATACATTGTCAATACTCACTGTAATCATTGAATCTTGTTTGATTAATCAAATGACATTTTTCAGTGAGTGATGCTAATGATATGCTCTATTAGACCTAACGCCTGTTGCACAAAGTTAGGTCTGGTTTTTATTCAGGTTTACGTATAGTCTGAGCAAACTCAAATGTTTGAATTTTCAGGTTTAAGAAGTTACATTGGTTTTGATTGTGGATAGTTGACATGATAACTTGGCTAACTATATAGCTAACCTACATTGGAAGAGATTTTATTCTGGGTTAGGGATCACAAGCCCAAACTAGACTCTCAGCTGTGAGAAAAGAACATAAGAAACTACTCAGACAATCTCATGCATCGTGGGATTAGCTGTTTGCTGCATGTGTCACATTTTCAGGTGGTCCAGAGTGAATCATAAATATGTAAAAGTTAAAAGAGAACGTTTATATTAAACTTTGTAAAACCACTGATCTTAACCACACTGGATTTGTTTGGTTTTGTCAACTTGTTTGTGCAACAGCCCTCTGGAAATTACATGAATTACAACCTACACTAAATGTAAATGCTGTGTTAACAAACCCAAATGTATTATAAAAGCACATTTGCAGAAACATGACATATTAGCTTGCCTTTAATTGCCTCTTAATGTCATGATTTAGAGTTTGCTATGACATGTCTTATATTTCTGCTTCAAACTACTGTACCAAGCAAGTACTATATTAGAAAGTTATGTACTCTACTGTTCTTGGCTGACTATGTAATAAAATTGTTGAAATGTTATAAATAACATATAAATCATTATAGTAATTGTGTTATCCTACAATATATTTGAGTATTTAGTAAATAAACAAAATATTTTTTGTTAACACTTTATTTTGATGGTCCATTTGAGTATTAGTAGACTGTCTGCTAAATATCTGTTGATACTGCTCCTTCAGCAAACATTTAACTGATTATAAGAGACTTTGCAAGTACATGTCAACTTACACTAACCCTAACCCTAACCCTAACCCCAACCTTACAGTCCACTTATAATCTAATGGGAATTAGTTGGCATGTAGTAATGTAACTTAATTCAACAAATGGACCATTAAAATAAAGTGTGACCTAATATTTAATAATCAAACTATTCATATTTCATTCTTATAGCTGCCATTGCACTCTCAGTTAAAAGCATGTATTTTAACTTTGAAAAGACACTCATGACCTTTAAACAATAATATTATCTTTCTAAACAGCTGTCCTTCTGTTTAGATTCACCAGCTTTCAGAGCATTTGCACCGTAATGGTGATTGAATTGCTCTGCCTGTGTGCTCATTACCATTTGGCCATTCAAACACTAAGAGACATGTACAGCCAACTAATCAGGACAGGTCAGAACAAAAACCAGCATTTAACATTTCATTTACAGGCTTCAAATATTAAGCAGTGATGGACAGGGCTTTATTGTGATTTAACCTTTTGACAGCATTCCAATGAGAGAGCTCAATCTTTACACTTCAAATAACACACACACTGAGGGGTTAATGGAGAAGGTCATAGAACCAGCATGCAGTCACACAGAAGAAAGCATGTGGCTGTGAAACACATGGCACAAAGTCAATACACAAGCACTGCCTATTCGTACATTATACATTTATTTTCTCCCAACTACCTCGATCACACATATTTCTGTGTATTTCTGACTTAGCAACTACTAAATATGGATAACGTTTTCCATCCATCTATCATCCATCCATCCACCCAACCCATACAACCCACCCATCCATCCATCCATCCATCCATCCATCCACCCACCCTTTATTTAGCCAGAAAGAGTCCATTTATACTCCACAGTCTCTTTTTACAGGGTGACTGGGTCAAGACAGCAGCACATAAAGATTCACACAAAACCAGCCTCAAAACAATAAAAGATCAAGCGAAGCATACAAGGCTAATATGAAACAGATTTTCAAAAGATATTTAAAAGTACTTAGGGATGGTAGAGACTTTAATTGAACTACAGTTTGCAAATCATTATAAGAGAATGGGGGGTGGGGGGGGGGGGGGGGTTGGTCTAATCCTGAGCAAACTTTTACTGAGCAAACCAAATTAATTATTGATATCTACAGTAACTATTTTGTGTTAGGAAAATATACTGTAAGTTGTCTTAAGAATGAACATACTGTATACTATACATAAGCAATTTGCTCCTCTGATATATTGTAGAGAAGACTAGGTCAAATTATTCATGATTATTCAGTTTTCTTAAAAAGAATGGAGACTAATGCATACATAAGTTATCCTAATCAATTACGGACAAAAAACTCTCCTCCACTCTTTCCTTCTAGCCTTATATGCAATAATGCCATGCACTTTTAAATGAAGTAAAATACTCAACACAATAGTGTTAATTTAATTAAAAAGATAACTGATAAAAGACAATGCTCATTGATGAAGTTTTTTTTTAATTGTTATGAATGATAAACAGGACAAGACAAGTGAGTCATGATGAAAATCTAATTATATAAAACTGTCAGACAATTCAGTGTCTAAGTAAATATATCACTGCAAAAAAAAGCTTTTCTTACTTAAAGTCTTTGTCTTGTTTCTAGTCCAAAAATCTACAAAATGCTTAAATCAAGAAGCATTTTCTAGACAAGAAACAAAAATACTATGTTGTTTTCAAAATACTATGTTGGTGTCAAAATTAAGTTGCATTTTCCTTAAAACAAGCTAAAATAATCTGCCAATGGGGTAAACAAAATGATCTTATTTTTACTTTGAATTAAGATTATTTTGCTTACCCTATCGGCATATTATTTTGCGTGTTTTAAAGAGCCCCTATTATGGGTTTTTAAAAATTACCTTCCATGTAGTGTGTAACACAGCTCTTAGTGAAGTGAAATATCCAGCTAAAGGCTAAATCTAAAAGTGGACAATTTTTAAAACTATTGATTCATCTATAAAAGAGTCGACTCATAGTGGTTTAAATGAATCGTCTTGATAACGAATCTTTAGCCGTTTCGGCGTTTCTGCGTGACGTTGTTACGAAACATAATGGTTGCGCGCAAATCTGCATGCTTACAATGGGTGATCTATCACTACACAGCTCATGCATTAGTTTGTGCCTCCATCTTATAATGGACAGACAAGACACCAGGGGTGCAGGCAAAATAAGGACAAAATATTAGGTACACCGGCAGGCTGCTGAACGCTGGGCTTTGGGCTGGTGAGCAGCACTGAAAAGGCTTGCGAATGGAGAGTGGGAGCCTGCAGAGATAGCTTGTCAGAGGACAGAGAATGCTACAACCTCCCGGCTGGGGATGTGATCGTTTAGAAAAGCAGAGTACAGGTAAGACCTTAAAACATATAGCAGTTCACGGACGAGTGTTGGTGACCCGGGGGTATGATAAACTGCGCTGGGCATTTTACTGTTTCGCGCTGAACGCTGTCGACCAATGGCAACAGGCTGTCATCGGTCCAATCAGCGCAGATTAGCTTCGTGCTAAGCAGGGGTTTGGGAACAAATAAATCGCTGAACGATTCATATGGGAGTCGCTGGGATAATTAGGTAAAAATAAATGCATATTATAAGACCATGAACGTGTTTTTTGACCTTGCATACATATCAGTATGTTGTTGGAAACCCATAAAACCGAAATATGACCCTTTTCAATGTGTAATAGGGGCTCTTTAAGAAAAAACACAATTTATTTTGACAAATTTTTTTTTAAAACAACTGTATTTTTGCTTGTCTATAAAATGCTTCTTGTTTTATTAACTTTTTGATATTTTACAGTATATATTATTTTGCAGTGAGGAAAACGCAGTTCTACCAAACATATATTTAATGTAGAATGCATACAATTATTCAGATCTTGGTGCATTAACACATTCACAAGCAATTTCTGAGTTTTTGAGAAAACTCTTTATACTTTATTTTGCCGTGCAGTTACAACACAGAAAAAAACATTAGACCCTTCTGAATTAAAGTGCATGCTTAACAGTCTATTGTATGCTTTGCATTATTTACGAGGGAAACAGGTGTTAACGTTGTAGAGTCAGATACTCCCTAGAATTAAATCGTCAGCATAGTAGACATAGGTTAGATTCCCAGATTTTGAGGAAAAGGTGTGATGTAGTTTCTCAGTTACTTACATGAGAATACACATGAGAGGTGAATCACATTGTGTAAATATTGTAGGTTTACCCAACACTGTACCTACACTTAACTCCCTTATGGGAAAATAAGGCTAGTGTGCACTAATGATTTAGTGTGCAGTGTTTGACTACATTAGCTTCATGTGATTTGTGACAAAGTGCCTGTAAAACATGTTTCTCTCCCTGTGGTCACACTTTAAATACTACCCCTTTTGGTAAAAATAGCTTAGCCGCCTATGATCTTATCTGCTAGCTTAGGTAATACAGTATGTGTATCCACCACATCTTCATTATATTATACAAGTTTCACACAATTTCCCCCACTATTTAATATTTCATACTTTCAATTTCAGATAACTATAGGAAACCTTCCAATCTATGATTTCACAAAGTTGTTTTCCTGGTTCTAATTCTGCATAAGTGAAAGCTGAATGTTCACTTCATCCATTCCAATATCCATCCGAAACTATATATGTAAGCAGTGTTAGATTTGCTAAATTAGTTTGGCCTCTAAAGCAATGCTTTAGAAATTCTAACATCATGTGGCCAATATTGTTAGGGGTTTCATTCAACGCTTCAACAGGCACACACAGCCCATGTAAATAATTACACTGACTAAGCAAAGGTTGCCTTTTTCTTGTACGTTTGAGATTTTAAAATAGTGTGAGTGTATTTGCTGCCCACCTCCACTCTCATGGCTCCCAACTTCACACCTCTCTGTTGGTCCTCCACACCCACCTTTCACATTTTGGCCAACACAGTGTGGAGAATATTGCCTCCCAAATGCGTTAAGACAGTTGGCCTTGGTTCCTTCACTGGTCAAAGCATGATTAATCACTTGACAAGAGGAGTAGCTTGAATTGGCCAGAGAGCCAAATATAAGTCTCTGCAGACAGATAATTTCTGACTCAAACACACCCGATGATGGACAAACGCGGTCTTGTGGTAAAAGACAAATGACCTCAGCAGGGCACAGACTGGTTGGTATAGATAAAGCAAAAGTTATGGTGTAGCATGAGTGTTGAATCAAAGTAGTAACCGATGCCAGATATATCTGTAACTGGCTATAACTAAGTAGGCTGATTTATGGAGGACTAAAAATGACATTTTTTCTTTTATATACACATTTACTTCTAAGTGACCTCGTCTGCTCTAGAGGGGGTCAAAATAAAAATCAAGATGACTTTGGCAAACTGGAAAAAATGTGCCTTTTTCTTTAATATTGGCAAAATCCAAAAGTCTACTTATACAAAATGTACCAAAAAAATTGGGACAGTATGGAAAATGCAAAAAAAAAGTAAAATAAAATAATAATAATAAAAAATAAAAATAAAGTACTTTGATTTGTTTGCAGACAATACAACAAACATTGGTTTCCATTGTTTTGTTTCAAAATAAACATGTATTCCAATTTAGTTTAAAAACAATGTTCCTCAAAGAAAGATAGGAAGGCATTTGGATATTTCACCTTCAACAGTAAATAACATCATTAAAAGATTGAAGGAATCTGGAGGAATTTCAGTGCTTAAGGACAAGGGCGCAAGGCTAAGCTGAACAACCATGATCTCTAATCCCTCAGGCAGCACTGCGTCAAGAATCATTCATCTATAATCAATATCACCATGCGGGCTCATGACTACTTTGGCAAACCTTTGTCAAGTACCACAATATGTAGTTACATCCACAAATGCCAGTTAAAACTGTACTGTGCCAAAAGGAAGCCCTATGTTAACAGTGTCCAGAAGCGCCACCAACTTCTTTGGGCTCAGAAGCATCTGGGATGGACCATCACACAGTGTAAACATGTACTGTGGTCACATGATTCAGTATTTTTTTTATGTGTGTGTGTGTGTGTGTGGGGGGGGGGGGGGGGGGGGGGGGGGGGGGGGGGGGGGGGGGGGGGGACAGACTGTTACCAGCTTAAAAGCCAGGGTCTATCATGGTATGGGTTTGTGTCAGTGCCCTTGGCAAAGATACTTGCACTTCTGTGATGGCACCATTAAATCTGAAAAATACATAGAGTTTTTGGACCACAAAGTGCTGCCTTCTTTTCCAGGGATGCCCATAAATATTTCAACAAGACAGTGCAAATCCACATTCTGCACAAAGTCAAGGCTGCGAAGAAAAAAGAAACAGGTACTTGAATGGACTGCCTGCAATCCCGACCTGTCTCTAATAGAGAATGTGTGGTGCATTTTGAAGCACAATATGCAACAACAAAGACCCTGTACTGTTGCCCACCTTCACACTTGCATCCACTTGCTTCACACCTTCACACTTCACAAAATTACACCTGAAACAATTTATAACTTGGTGTCTTCAGTCCCTAAATGTCTTTTTAATGTGAAAAGGAATGGCAACATTACAAAGTGGTAAATACCTTACTGTTTCAACATTTTTTTAAATGTGTTGCAAGAACCGAAATTAGAATACGTGTTTATTTTGAAAAAATAAATAAAAATCATGAGGAACACATTACATAATGTTTGTTGTATTGTCTGCAATAAAATACAAGTCAAAGATAATTAAAGTCAAAGTCCAGGTAAATTTTGAAATCACTTCTTTTTTTTATTTGTGTTTTACATACTTTCCCAACCTTTTCTGATTTGAGGCTGCATAACATGTCATTTCTGATTGTGCAGCATTCACCATAAATTTACTTTTTATTTCAACTGCCACAATATGTACAACAATCAAGGTAATGAATGATAATTTTCACACAACATTTTACAGTAATGCCTGGGATATGTCTCTAACAATGTTATGTTCAACAATTTTTTTAAAGTTTGTTGAGATGGATTCCCCATTTGAATATGCCTAAGACAGAGGAACTTAGTGCTTTAATGTAAAGAAAAATGTCTTCCATATATACTTTAAATAGGATCAAACTCTAAAATGTATTATCAGCCAAATGTCATCATGTGCATTATGGATGCAAGAGGTGAAAATACTTGGCCCAATCAATCAATTAATATCGTTCTTTAAAATAAAACAACAACCTGAGGAGTGTATCACTTGGTAGAATTCGTTGAAAACAAAAACAAAAGCATGCTCAAACGTGACTTCAACCAGGAGAGAAAGGCCATATCTGGAGTTGTGTATGCAGTCTGGCCAATGCAATTTCACAGCAATTCGTGACTTTTTGATTTACTGGCTAATTTGTATAAATTTGTACAATCTACTTCATACAAATTAGTACGATTTGCTCATCACCCAATAACGGTTGGGGTTAGGGGTGGGGTTAGTTGCCACGTTTCCTTTTTAAAATCGTACATTTTCGTACAACTGAACTCATTTGAATTTGTACAAATTAGCCACTAAACTGACAAAACATAAAATACTTATGTTTCCTTGTGAGATCAGGCTGGTCTGGCAGTAAAGACAATACAATGCATTTCTTAATTAGCAATTGAATATATTATTAACAACAGTAATGTGCAAAATCATATTTTATAATGAAATAATTGCACAATTGCAGGTTGAATTCTAGTAACAAATGACTGCCAATTTTAGTGATTATAAAAGAAACACTCTTTGTGTGATTCTGTCTCATTACGCATTTTTATTTCTCTCTCAAGGTACCTTGGGACTTTTCTTACTTTAAACACATGAAAACAAATCTTTGACAAAATATAATTTCTTTATGATTTAATCTTTTTTTAGAATATAAATTTTAATTTTTATGAAAAACAACAATAATAAATACAAACTGGTTTATTTCGAATGAAGAACTGAAACATATATTAAACTGCTTTGTATTGTCACAGTCACCAGCGATTTAGCCCATGCAGATCGCTGGAGAACTACACATTTGCCAGCAAAAGAACAAGTTCCAGTCATGCACCGCTCACACTCACCTGTTCCTCATTCAGTAGATTACATACACTCATAGCTGGGAGAAATTACACTGTATGCTGCCTGCCTTTTGACCATTCGCCTGCTTATTGACCACGACTCTGGATTGCCCGTATGCTGTACATCTGTTTGCTCCTGTTTTGACTGTTGCTTGCCTGACTATTCTCTGCATAATAAACCTTGAATTTGGATCCACATTTCCTTGTCCAGCATCCCTTCACATAACAGTATTGCACTGCTTGTGTTTTCAGAAATAAGTCAAAATAAAAAAAATTCTTAAAACAAGCTGGACAATCTGCCAGTGTGGTAAGCAAAATAAATATTGTTCTTGCTTTGAAATTTTGTTTAACTCATTGGCAGATTATTTAGGAAAATCTCACTTAATTTTGACACTGTCTGAAAACAAGGCAATATTTTTGTTTGTCTAAAAATGCTTTACATTTTTAGAGATTTGGACTAGAAACCAAACAGAAGCTTTTAGTAAGAAAAGTTTTTTTGCAGTATATAGGCCAAATATACTAATTTTCTCAAGTATACTTAAATGCTCATTTAATTGTATTAATGAGAAGTGCCTTAAGTACTGTGCATTTTATAGAAGTACATGAAGGGTAGAATGAAAGTATTATTTTTATGTTTAAAAGAAGTATACTAATAGCAAACTCGAATAAACTACTGTTTCGTAATGGTTGGCTCATGTGATGGAAAGATTTCTTGTCACAAGGTCTGACTCACTTGAACTGTTGACAAATCTCTCAATTGTGGAAAACTAGGCCAGGAAGAACCCGAATGTCACAGCACTCAAGTGACACTTTGACAGCAGCCATCATACTGAAGATCAATTCCTCAAACCCAGAGGTCAGGTTTGGATAAAGAGACTGTGGTATTTACTGAGGTTTCTTTGTAATTTATTTCACCCACAAAGAGGCTGGAACCGGCAGACCCTGGAGGTAAATCAAAACTGCCTGAGGAAAACCACAGACTCCTGGGAATGTCTGAGCACAAAGTTTCCAACATCCTTTATGATTCTGTTCTCTTTGTTCACAAACTTATGATGAGACATTTGATCCACTTGGGAAAAGTTTGCAAATCGCAGACTGAGTGAGAAAACTTAAAGACCTCATAATTTGCTTCTGGGCAGCTAATGCATTAACAGGCCAAACATTTGCAGAATTTCATCTTCGATTTATTTCAGCCTTTGGGCATTTTATTTTTTAATTTGTCCTATAAATTGATTTCAGAGTATGTTTTTTCCACGCTCGTTTCATTCTCATTTGATTAGAACAACTGTAATTTCTTTCCATGTTTTTTTTTTTTTTTTTTTTTATAATTTAATACTGTGTCTGTCTCTGAGCACACAGCCTTTGTCTCACAGAAAAATAGCTTATGGTTTTCTTCCTTCATCACTCTTTCTATCAGCATACATGAATAAAACATTTTCCCAATTTTAATCTTATCACTTTACATTCAAAAATGGTCAGAATGCATAACATTTGCAAATAAGCCATCCTCATTCTAAGAAAAGAGCAAAGCCTTAACAGATTAAATAATCAAAAATTTGTAAAGTTTTTACTTGTTTAATTTGAGTGGAATTCTTTGATGGGTGGCATGGTGGCTCAGTGGTTAGATCTGTCGTCTCACAGCAAAAAGGTTGCTGGTTCGAGTCCTGGCTGGGTCAGCTAGCATTTCTGTATGGAGTTTGTATGTTCTCCATGTGTTTGCATGGGCGTCCTATGGGTGCTCATGTTTCCACCACAGTCCAAAGACACCTGGTATAGGTGAATTGGGTAAACAAAATTGACCATAGTGTATGAGTGTGAATGTGACAGTGCATGGGTTTCTCTCAGTATTGGGTTGCAGCTGAAAGGGCATGCTCTGTGTAAAACACATGCTGGATAAGTTGGCGGTTCATTCCGCTATGGCGACTTCTGAAGAATAAAAGGACCAAGCCAAAGGAAATTGAATGAATGAATGTAATTATTTGCTTTTTAAAACATTGTATTCATATAAAACATAATATTATGTAAGTTAAATAATTTTATAAAAAAAAAACAGTTATTTTACACAGTAATAATATTTCACAATATTATTCTCTGTACTGTAGTTCTAGATCACATTATTGCAACATTGGTGATACATTTGGGGTCAGATATTTGTTAAAATTAATATGTTTGAATGCAGTAAATTGATCAAAATTTAAAAAAAGACAAAATTATTTAAAATTATTTTCTTTGACAATAATAGTCAATATCATTCATTCATTCATTTTCTTTTCGGCTTAGTCCCTTTATTAATCTGGGGTCACCACAGCGGAATGAACCGCCAACTTATCCAGCATATGTTTTTATGCAGCGGATGCCCTTCCAGCTGCAACCCATCACTGGGAAACAACCACACTCATGCACACACATGCACTACGGTCAATTTTAGCACACCCAATTCACCTGTACCACATGTCTTTGGACTGTGGGGAGCACCCGGAGGAAACCTGTGAGGTGAACCTGCTACCCACTGCGCCACCGCGTCACCCTAATAGTCAATATTTTTTATGTGCAATATTTTAAAACAGAGCACCTTTGATTGCTATTTCATAATATCAATATGATTCCATATACATGCTTCTTTCAAGCTGGTCCTTTAATGTTTAATAATTAGGAGAGGAAAAGCACTATCTGTGATCACTTTTGTGTGGTAAGGGTTTATTTATTGTCCACTAATCCAAATATTTGGGAGGTGGTTAAGGCCCTCCCAGCAAGCACAGGGCGTCAACATGACATCAGATTGAAATTGTACCCCAATGTTGTTGAACGCTGCATTTGCTCTGAAATGAAAATGAGATTGACGTCAGAACTCAACGTCAGTTCGATGTCAATATCCAATGTCGAACAGACCTTGCATTTTGACTGCATTTAACTTAAAAACAACAAAATATCAATGTCTAATGATGTTACAGCTTGAGGTTATGTGGACATTATCAATATGATATATATCAGAGACATTGGCTTTTGTTTGCCATACCTGGTGAATAAATGTCAGTGTTTGACATCAATATGACATTGGTTTAAGATGTTGGATTGACATTATATTTCAATTTTAAAACAACCTAAAATCAACAAATATCAACAATATTTCATGTCATTATTGGACATCAAAATACCTAAATGACCTAAATCTAACCTAATATATCTGTCTTATGATGTTGTGTATCTGCTGGGCTCATTCAGTAAGCTTGTGGGTGGGGAGATACATTTTCTAAGATCAGCAATAACTATTCAAAACAAACTAGTTAAAAAATCCTGACATGTTCATGCACAAATTGCACCATTTTCTAAGAAACACCTCAACACTTTAGCTTTAGCATTTTCCTCTTTAAAAGAACTGCATCTCAACTCTTGACCTAGATGAAACATATATTTGTCAGGGGATTTTGGTACAGCCCTTGAAGAAGTCATGTAAAAAATGATTTCATATCACTGCTGAACATGCAGCGTTTTTCATTGAATGTTAAAGATTTCACATAGATGAAATATATTTTTGCAACAACAGACAGTTGTCATTGACAAAATAAATATATGGACAAATTAAAAAAAAATTATGAACAGGAGCTCAGATGGAATGGTTAATTTCCAAATTTGATATACATAGCTTTGCCTGCTAGTCATATAAGATCATGAAAATCATATTTCTTATTCCATCTTTTTTTAATTACACAGAATCAATGCATATTTTTGTTGAATATGGATATTTTATCTACAAGTACAACCACAATGTTGATGATTCATTAAAATATGAATTGTCTAATGTGGATTTAAATCAGAAGGAATTGAATCAAACATTTAATCAAACTCATCTAATCTAGTGATTACTAATTGGTCATAGCATGATCATGCTACCTAACTAATGTTAACAAAAGTATCCGTGTTGTAAAGTGCTATATTTATTATTCCAGAATTTCTAAATCACATCTAGCAAATAGATGATACAGGGTAAAGGTCAATGGGTTTTGAAAACAGGGGTGGCTATTGTTAATATTTAATGCATCTGGAAACAGTAATTAAGTCTTCCCCACAGGAAATGGATTTTGACATGCTCTGGAGAGCCAGTTAGTAATTATATTTGTAAAGAGCAGTGATAGAAGATACTCTCCTTGACTAGGAGCCATTACATGCCAATAAAGGGTCCCAGAAAGCCTGGTCTGCACACACACACACACACACACACACACACACACACACACACACACACACACACACACACACACACACACACACACACACACACACATACACACACACACCAATCAATGCTCAAAAAGACAGGATTTCTATAAACAAATTGTCTCTGGCCATTCTCAATGTCTGATCAAATCTGAATGCCACAATGTTCACATATGCCATCAGTCATAAACAGTCAGATGCACCATCCACGGGACTCCAACAGCAGGTAAGAGTCGCTGGTGATCTGGCATTTGTAATTAAATATTGAACCAGTAATGAGTTCTCAGCCATCTACATGGTGTGGAGTTCACATGTGAAAGTCTCCAAATAGGGCCCCTGGGGAGACAGGGTCCACACTTAGAAGCAATAATTATCACAACCACATGACAGGTGGAAATGCTGCAGTGAGATGATAAAACTCCAGCGAGACTTATTAAACAGACTTCAGAATAAAGACTGTACAGTGTGGAGATCTTGCTCATTGTGTTGCAAATGTCCATGCTGTACTCACATCTAGTGTGCTATTTCCATTTTAAAGTGCTTTGTATGTGATTTGCAAATAAGGTACACCCTTGCATAAATACAAGAATACAACAATCTTCTGTAACCTAGATGTAGCCATTGTTCATGGGGCACACATAATTAAGGCCCAATCCCAATTCTACCCCTTAGCCCTTCCCCTTACCCCTACCCCTCGTTTTGCGCATTCATGTGAAGGGGTAGTGGTTTCCCAGTTCTCTTTAGCTTGAAGACATAGGGCTAAGGGCAAGGGGTATACACCCCTTCGAACGAAGATTTTTCAGGACCACACTAGAAAGGGGTCCTACAGCTACGGCAGTTTCGCTGCACCCGGAAGTAAGGAGATTTACAATTTAGTATTTTTTGTCATTGTTACGAATTTTTACAACAAACAAACACATGTTTTAATATATTCATAACCGCGTTCGTGTTTTACCGTCATGCTTTATAAAAAAAAAAACGCTAAAATAAAAACCGCTAAATTATTATATAATCCATTATATAATACATTATATTATCCCTAATAATAACTCCTGTACATCAGTCCTACAACATTCTGACACTCGATGACACTCAAATACCCTGTCAGAAAAGTCTAGTGGCTGAGAATGAGCGTTTTACAGTGTCTGCTATAATGTTAATGTTGTTTTTGGTATGTTTACATAACTACAGCAGTCACGATCGTCTGATCTCATATGAAGCAAGAGATCGCGATGACGTGTGCAGGTGTTTTAGTGTTGTCCCAATTCTTATCGGTAAATTTTGAAGCCCTTCCCCTTCACACTCGTTTTTTAAGGGCCAATGGGGAAGGGGAAGGGGTACAAAATAGAATTGGGATTGGGCCTAAGAATAGCTACAAATGTGGAATATAAGAATATTTTACACATAGAGTATAATTTGTTTCTTATACCTTTAAGCTGTTTTACAAATAGTTTATTATTATTATTATTATTATTATTATTATTATTATTATTATTATTATTATTATTATTATTA